>PVJC01033214.1:0-19483 GCA_004026665.1 Murina feae | reverse complement strand
CTAATCAAAGTGTTCCTCTCACTTTGATGTTTCTCTCTGTTTTTTCCTTCTCTTCCACATTCTCTAAAAATCAATGGAAACATATCCTCAGGTGAGGAAAGAAGAAGAAAGAAAGAAAGAAAGAAAGAAAGAAAGAAAGAAAGAAAGAAAGAAAGAAAGAAAGAAAGAAAGAAAGAAAGAAATTAAGAAAGAAAGAAAGAAAAAAAGAAAGAAAGAAAGAAAGAAAGAAAGAAAGAAAGAAAGAAAGAAAGAAAGAAAGAAAGAAAGAAAGAAATGTCATATTCTATGAAAGACACATCTTGAAAATGCCTAAAGAAAGTTGTCATTTTTTCATGGTGAAAGGACTGGAGTACGTATTAATGAAAACACCTTGGTGGCTGCAGTGACTGGCAGTGGCTGTAGCAGCAGAGTGATGGGGCTGGTGGCTTCCCCTGATTAGCCTGGTCACCTTCCACAAAAGGAGGCCAGACTGCGGCTTAGGCCCACTCTCTGCTCAAACAGGAGCATCCATGGCACCCCCTGAGGGCTCCCAATATGTGAGAGGGGGCAGGTTGGGTTGAGGAATGCCCCTCCCCTCAGTGCACAAATTTCATGCACTGGGCCCCTAGTTTTGTATAATAAAGCTGAAATAAAATGAATATTTCCAAAAATGTCATTGCTACTCAACTCAATATAAAAATTACCAATTTTTTTTCTGCTCTCTCTTATATAGGCCCTCTGGACCCAATTCTAGGATCCAAAGATGTTTTATAGTGACTCAGCCTAGAAGGTTTAATCAAACAAAGAGTTTTCATCTTACCATTCCATCTCCACATTTTGTTCCAGGAGCAACCAGGCCCAAATCTCTAGGACTGTGATATAAATAGAAGGTTTTGCAGTCAGTGGTGACATTATGCTTTGGCACCTTCACATGATAGATCTTTTCTTCTCCAAGGAAAGATGAGTGCTGCCCTCCAGTGCAGTATAACTTTCCACATTTGATATCTCTGGAGAAAAGGGACAGTATTCTCAGTCTTAGGACCAGAACAGAACTTTGGAGACTAGACTTGCCCTGAAGTGGCCTGGCCACTATTATCTAGGCCCCGGCTTGCCAGCAGGCACTGGAAGGTCCAGGAGCAGGTTAGACTGTGGTGTAGTCCAGTCCTGACCCAGGGAACTGAGATGAACAGACAAAGCTATAGATTGATCATATTTCTTCCTTATATCTTTGTGGTTCTCACAAATCTATATTAGCTTAAGTTTTCAGAAAAATATTTGTACTAGAATTTGAATTAGCATAACTTGAGTCAGGATGCTACTATTTCTTTTTTACTCTCCCTTGCATAGAGAACACTAGTTGATTCCTACAATAAACCAGTGAGGTGTGATTATTATAATCTCCGTGTTGAGGACTAGGAAGTAATTGGAGGTAAGGAAAATTTAATGACTGCCCATTTTCACCTACTGTTGTTTTCAGACCAAATCCTGTTTCATGGCATGTGAAGCCCTGCCAAGTATCAGCAACAAACACAGACTCAGCTCATGCTTTTAAAAATCATCTAACTTCCAATTCTTCCATTTCTCTTCCAACTTCAACGTCTTGTTATGGCTTCACTCTTTCCTTCTCTCTTCCTCTTTTTACCTTTTCTACTTATTTTCTTCTTCCTCCTATTTGCTCCTTTCTCTTTTTTATTCCTCCCTTTCCCTCTGAAGAATATAACATCTTTCCTTCTTATAGTCTGTGACCTTCAGCAAATGAGTACAGTACATAAATGCCAGCTGACTCTGTCAGGGTGCTCTCTCCCTTTCCATTTCCCCGTCCGTCACCTCAGCAAAAATAAGTTAACAGCTGTCAGAATAAGAGCTGCTCTGATGTGGCAAAACATTCTTGGAGGGCACTAATTTTTCTTCACAAGGCACTTACTTGTCTTCACAGGGAATTAATTTGCTTTTCTTGCTTTTGCAGTATCCGAATTTATCTCCCTTTTTATTCATGATGTAGCAGATATCAGGACTTTCTTTTGTTTCTGGGATGCAAAATGATATAATAAAAGTAAAACAATGAAAGCATTAATATTGTTACTTATAAAGTACTTTATTTTTTTCTGATGTAATTGAAATTTCAATATTATGTAATGGTGAAGCAAAATGGAATAAATAACTAATTTAAAAATTATTTTATTCCCTCAGATGATATTTAGTATGGGTATAAAAAAGTAATAAACATACCTTAATCCACATACTGAGATAGTCAATTAATATTAGAGGCAATGTTAATTAATATTAAAGGTAATATGTGAAGTGGTGCTAGGAAATATCTTTAAAAATTTCCAAACATAGCATTATTTTGAACAACATCAGAGAAGTAATGGCTATTAGCATTATCGGTCACCCACTGTAATTGTGTCTCACCATGATCAAACAATTCGGTGCACTGATCATCCCGGGTGGGACATCTCCCCATGAAGCAGTAGCCTTTTGCATTCTTGCAAGGAGTTCCATTTGCTTGGAATTGGTCCTTCGGACACCCAGAGGAGTGGCCTGTACATGCTTCAGGAAAATCACATTCATCTTTTGCTGGTCTGCATAAGGACCCTGCTTTTTTCATCTGTTGAAGAAAATCAAACAGATTAAATCTTGGACACATTTAGATAGGTAAGGTTCAATAAGTAGGAGGAAGATTGACCCATTTAATTTATCTCAAAATGTTTTTGGACTGAATCATACCTTCCTTTTCCATTCCACTGAGAATTATCATCCTTTGTAAATGCTTCAGCTTTAATTAATTTAAACAATCCTAAGATGGTGTTTTTGAAATTTGGTGTTTGGACAGCATTGGGTAGAGTTGGGATGGACATAATTTGAGAAATGAATAAATATTCTGTTCATCCTGTCTTCAATTCTTGCTCCAGCACTTCTCCCCTCCCCCAACCCATCTCTCTCTCTCTCTCTCTCTCTCTCTCTCTCTCTCTCTCTCTCTCTCTCTCACACACACACACACACACACACACACACACACACACACACACACACACACCTGGAAACCCCAGCTTATCAGGAAGAATCTCCATTCCCAAGAAATCAGATTTCTCCCTATGAAGTAGAACCATCCCCTGACTCTCACTGGAGGGCACTGCGTAGACATATTCTCTCATTCAGCCATTCAATCTGCATTTAATTGTGCTGAGTTCTGAAGCCATTTCAAGATGAGTAAGACATGCTTCTCTTTCCCTTGTGATTTCACAATCTAGTGGGATAAAAGAAGTGTCAATAAAGGCTTGCACAGAGTCACTGGGATTTCTGGTCATCTTGCCTAGAAACATATCTCCAATTCCAGCATAATCCTTTCCCTATTTGCTCACTCAAATTGGGATGCCAATCCACACCCCCACCCCAACCTGAGGTTGAATAGTTTGGTAATGCTTTACAAAGAAGCAAGAGTAATGTTAGCCATGTAACTCCATTTTCGAAACACCAGGCACTGCATACCCATTTCCCCACTTCCCAGACCAAAACACTGCCCAGTGCTTAGAGGTCAGAGCATCTGAGAAGAGGTGCTGTTTATACAAGCAAGCTGAGCCCCAATCTGGGATTAGTAGCCTAGGGTTTCAGTGGTCAGAGAGCACTTTGGTCCTTTGTTCACATAATCAACTATAGACAGAGAAATCTGGTGCTAGCAAAGGATCTTACTTGACAAGATTCACAGCATTCTCCTTCTGCACAAGTAAATCCTGGCTTCAGCAGACATTTGCTGGCATCACAGCAAGGATTAGTGCACTCCTGAAAATTAAAAATCAGAAACTGGATTGCAGCTTGGCTCCTGTTTGAAGAATTAATTAGCTGTGCTTCTGAGTAATTTAGCATCACTTGCTTTTCAGAGTTAAATACAAATGCATGGTCCTTAGCTACGACAGCTATCTAAGGTGGGGCAGAAGTAGGTTTACAGTTATTTGTATGGGAAATAATGCAATAAGAATACAAGAATGAACTCTGTATTTCGCATACTCACTACTGTAAGCCTACTTTTGCCAAACCATTACAAAGACGACTGCTTGCCATTGGTGTTGGGGACTTTTACTTTGTTTCCTTCCCACCTGGTTGCTCAGTGTCCCAAAGTTCATGACCTCCTGATGACTGCTTTCCAGGAGGGTCTTGATGCTTCTCTATTCTAAAGGTTGGACATGAGATAATACAACTTCTGAAGATCTGATTTCACATTTTCCTTGAAGATCCAAGTATTTTAGGCTGACATTTACTTTTTAATGCATAATTAAATAATAGCAGCAAGTTGGACACATAGGCTCTATCTGTTCATAAATTACCCTGCAAACAAAACTGTCTGTATCTGGTCATATAAGTTACTTCCTATGTGAGGGTGAAACTGTGAACCATTACAAAGAAGCTGCATGGGCAAAGCCATCAATTTCAAAGTTAAAACCTCTGTACATTTCATGAAAGACATTTGAAGACTTGATGTTTTGTAACTTATAGATGGTTTGTAACCTCGACGTTATGTTCTCACTCTGATTTTGGAGTCCCTTAATTGCCATCCTACTAGAATTTTTAAAAAAATTAAATTGATTGGGGTGACATTGGTAAACATATCATATAGGTTTCAGGTGTGGGTTTCTTAATTTTTGGAGTTGTGTCATGTCTCCAATGCACATACTGAGAATGAGGTCTTTGGACCTGCAGCATCAGTATAAGCTTTCAAGTTGGTAGGAATGAAATATCTCAGCCCACTCCAGACCAACTGAATAAAAAAAACAACACATTTTATCGACATCTCCAGCTGATGCATCTGTACTTGGTAATTTGAGAAGAAATTGTCTAAGATAATTTCTTGAAATAAATAATTTCTATGTTGAAGAAAAGCTGATGAAGAGTTACTTTAAAATTTGCCTCAAAGGATTATTCTAAATGTTTCAGAGACCAAGACTGCAATATATACATACATGAAAGGTTAGAAGTTTCCTGTTCAATTATAAGACAGTTTTTTTTTAATCACATGAGCTGTCACACCAGGCTATAGCTAGCCTCATAATTTCCAGAGTAAAACAGGATTGACTGTAAAGGATTTTGTAGAGTGAATTCCTGCTGTTCACGAGAGACCAGAGAATGACACAATGAGCTCTACTTACAAGAAGAGCCAATCTTTAATAATAAAAGGGTCATATGCTAATTAGACTGGACTTCATTCTGCACGTCATTCCGGACATCCTTCAAGACGAAGCTGGGGTTGGAGCAAAGCCCGGGTCCCAGGTGCCAGAGGGAAGCTGGTGCCAGCAGCCGGGGGAAGGAAGGCCTAATTTTGCATGAATTTCATGTATCAGGCCTCTAGTTAATATATAAAGCAGTGACTGTGATGGAGTGGACCTCCAGCAAGACCATTATACACAATTTATTACTCAGGAAGAAGGCTTCAATAAGGTTGCACCAACAGCCTGTTTCCAGATGAGAAATAAGAAGCACGGTTTTTAAACTTTTACAAGGAATATCATGGTTGATTAATGGCTACATCCCTGCCTAGGTTCTAGCTGAGCACAAACTTTGTACTTTAAAGTCGTGCCCTGGCCACTTTGCCTCAGTGGATAGAGAGTCAGTCTGTGGACTGAGGGTCCTGGGTTTGATTCCAGTCAAGGGCACATGCCCGGGTTGTGGGCTCGATCCCCAATGGGGGGCATGCAGGAGGCAGCTGATCAATGATTCTCTCTCATTATTGATGTATCTCTCTCTTCCTCTCCTTTCCTCCCTGAACTTAATAAGAATATATTTTTAAAAAGATAACATCATTTGCAAATACCTGAGCAGGGCCACAATCACATTCTTCTCCCTCATCCAAGTTCTTGTTTCCACAAGATGGAGAATCATTTGTGTTATCAGTAAATGGAACATTAAACATGCATGCTGGCTTATAATCATTCAGGAATTTCTCATACTGTATTCTGTTGCATTTATTGAATTTTAGTGCAGGAGTGCTAGAGATAAGTTAAAAGTAAAGATTAATCATATCATTGCATACTGGTAGAATAATTGTGAAAATTTTATAAATAATTTAGAAAGAAAAAATATAAATAATAAACTCTAAAAGTCTATTTATTTTTCTTACTCTTGCCTTTCTGTTACAGCAGAGTGACTGAGTTCTTCATTATATAAAATATCTTATTGAAACACAGTCAACAAATGCTATCATGGTGAAAATGCACTGACTTTATCAGCACCAGAAAATCCTTCATGAGCCTTGGTTTAGGCTGATAATCCTCGCTTGCTGCTCCCATATCATTTTTTTATTTTTTCTTGAACTAATCTATATACTTGGTTATCATCCATGTAAGATCACAGGCTTCTCAGTGCAAAGACTGTATCATGTTCATTTTTTTTTTTATAACGCAACGCACCTGTTGCCCTAGCCTGTTTGGCTCAGTGGGTAGAGTGTTGACCCTTGGACTGAAGGGTCCTAGGTTTGACTCCTGTCAAGGGAACATACCTGGCCGGGGCATATATGGGAGGCAACTAATCAGTGTGTCTCTCTCATACCAATGTTTCTTTCTGTCTCTCCCATTCCTTTCCACTCTCTCTAAAAATCAATGGAAAAATATCCTCAGGTGAGGATTAACAAAAAAAGAAAGAAAAAAGAAAAGCACTAGTTAGTACAGTGGCTGGAACAGAGAAGTTGTCTATAAACATTTGTTGAGACAAACTATTCATTTAATAATATCTAACACATCCTGGAATGGGATATAGTTTTAAAAAACTAAAATTGACATCCTTCCTATGTTCTTTTTGTTTTGACTCCTTTCCATTCTTATCAACACATAGATCAAATAGAGATGGAAGTTTAGAGTCCTGAATACATTAGGTGATTAGATTAGGATGGTGGGACCCTGAAAATAAATGATTAATTTTGTGAATAACTATATAAAATTAGGTATCAGCTATTGAGTTCTTCCTCTATGCTTGGGTGCTTTAGCTGCTTTGCTTCATTTAATCAATATATAGAAGCACTGGTTGCCATCAAGTAATATTTTTCCTACTTTATCCAATGCACTATGTGCACCTACTATGAAAGAGTTCAGAGATGTGCAAGGTTTGGAGCCTGACTGCAGCTAATCCAATGCTGGGAGGAAACTGAACATCCTCTCATTCTGTGTCTAGGGAGTGCCTTGTACATTTCTGGGACTTTTCTAGACAGGGCTCTATAACAATTAACAAAGAAAAACAAAACAAAACAAAACAACCCTGACCTCATGATATGAGTATATTAGGAAAAATTCCATATAATAACAATATACCCCTACAATATGGAATTTGAATCAGAAGTCACTCCCAAAATATCTAAATGTGTTCTCTATATCATTTGAGCCTTACCTCCCACCTTTATCCATCACACATGCTCCCAGAGTGCAGGTACAAGGGTAATCGTCATGCTGCATCCCAAGGTTATGTCCCAGCTGATGGGCCATTCGGCTTGCAATCACATTAAGGTCGGGCAGAAGATCCTGATGCCAAAAGAAGATGCACATTAGAAATTTCTATGAGACAACACACAATAGTAAATGGTGCTTTGAACTAATGACTGAAACCTGTTTTCTAGCTTCTAATTAACTGATACTTATTTGAGAGGCCATGGACTTACCTCCCTCTTCTGCCCTTCAGTTTCTTTAATTATATAATGAGGTTGGAAAATGATGTTTTGAGAGGCTCTAAATCTACCATTTTGAAATTCTCTTTTGTGGTATAATAATGGTCATTATTGGAGTTATACAGACACATTCTTACAAATAGCTAAAAATTATTAACTAATGCTTTACCCAATAAAATAAACATTACTACCATCCACATATCGGGTAATCAAAGGGGTTAAAAATGAAACTATGTGTGGGTCATGTTTTCAATGTGCAGCCTCACATTGCATAAGGTTGTTATGCAATCATGAGAATGGAGTTTCTACTTGAAGAAAACAGGTCAGAGCTGCAAAATCCAATGGAAAATTGATTGTTACCTGTTTGTAGTCCTACTAAACATTTTAATCTTCATATTATTTTCAAAAATACAAATTTACAAAGGGGATGGGATATCAGGTTACTGTAAAAGTAAAACACCACTAATTTGGTAATTTCATCTTGCTCATTTCAGTTTAAAATGTGCTCCAGGTTATAATATCATAATTTGAGTGGTGACTGCCTATATTAGATTAGGTTGACTCTTTATGCAACATTTATGTTATTAAAATTCCATAGGCAAAGAATCATACAATCAATCATGAATTCATTTGAATAAGTTCTAGCTTTTAATTTCAACATCTTAACAAGACTGGGCTGAGCATTGCAATAATTAGGTAGGCACTAAAAAAAATAAACCAAGTTTTGATGTTCTCAAAAATTTTCAGATATGGTTACTTGGACAGTATGTCCTGTAAGCTCAGTGACTTGGGTAAGAATCAGATAAGCAAGGATCAGAGTCAGCAGTGTGAATGTCTTATGCTTTTGGAAAAGAAATTTCAAGTCTGCCTTGATTTTATATGATCTATGCAATTTCTTTCAGCACAAGAACAATTATTCTCACTTGTTAAATCAGTCAAATTTAATAGACTTTACATGTCCTGTACACAACTATATTTAATATGCAAAAGAACTTTTTAAATCTTTGCATGTTAATTTGTATATGATGTTATTTTAAACTGTGAACACTGATTTACCTTTATTATTAGATTTCTAAAACATTTGCTTTCTTACTTAATAAAAGCAACATGGAAGTTTGATCATGA
Organism: Murina feae; assembly: GCA_004026665.1. Lineage (NCBI taxonomy): Eukaryota > Metazoa > Chordata > Mammalia > Chiroptera > Vespertilionidae > Murina > Murina feae. Next base: position 10,737 of record PVJC01033214.1, on the reverse strand, counting down.
CATATTTTGGTGGGAATATATGAAGGAATGCATACATGGTCCCTTTCACTAGGACGCAGAAAATTACAGAAATTTAATTCAAACTTTTTATTAAGTAGTCTAACATAAATAAACACAGCCTACCTTAACGACACTGCAGGAATAAAAGGGCAGGCAGATACCCCCTGGATAAGAAATTCCTTGTGCATCGGTATAAAGCCATTTCCCACTATAAGCAAAACAAAAATACACTCTTTAATCTGAGATAGTAGTTTAATTAATACATGCATTGAACCGCAGTGAACTCCCACAATGCTAGTGCCTTGCATATGAAAATGTATTTTTCTTTTTCCTGGAGGTAAGGATGACTTCAGTTGACATTAAGCTCATTTTAAAACATATTAGATGCATTGAAAAATCAATGCAATATTTAGTTGAAATCATATGAAAGTACTTTCTTAAAAATAACAATTGGTAGAGTCCCATTTTACTAGACTTCAGTTTATGCTTCATCCAGCTCTGGATAAAATAACTTAAAAACTGTCAAACTACAGCAGGAAGGCCCGGTGAGGGTTAGTGGGGTGAGGAGGGGGGGGGGCTAAGAACTAAGAGATCAACCGAAGGACTTGTATGCATGCATATCAGCATAAGCAATGGATACATGACACTGGGGGGTAGGAGAGGCCAGGGGAAGGCCAAAGGGGTGGGGAAAAAGGAGACATATGTAATACTCTTTGTAATATTTTAAATGATAAAACAAAATTTAAAAAATAATTTAAAAAATTAAAATGTTTAGAGCCTGGCCAGTGTTGCTCAGTGGTTGAGCATCACAATTTGATTCCTGGTCAGGGCACATGCCAGGGGTGCAAGCTTAACCCCCAGTGTGAGGTGTGCAGGAAGCAGCCAATTAATGATTCTCTCGCATTATTGATGTTTCTCTCTCTCTCTCTCTCTCTCTCTCTCTCTCTCTCTCTCTCTCTCTCTCTCTCTCCTCCCTTCCCTTAGCTGAAATCAATAAAAATTATATATATATAATATATATATGATATATATGTAATATATATTATATATGTGTGTGTGTGTGTGTGTGTATGTGTGTATGTTTATATATGTACTAGAGGCCTGGTGCACAAAATTCAAGCATTTAGGGGTGTGGGGAGAGTTCCTCAGCCCAGCCTGCACCCTCTTGCTGTCCTGGAGCCCTCGGAGGATGTCCAACCGAAGGTTGTCAGTTGGACATCCTAAGCACTGCCACAGAGGCAGGAGAGGCTCCTGCCACCACTATTGCACTCACCAGCCATGAATCCGGCTTCTGGCTGAGCAGTGCGCTCCCTGTGGGTGCGCACTGACCACCAGGGGGCAGCTCCTGCATTGAGTGCCTGCCCTGTGGTGGTCAGCGTGCATCATAGTGACTAGTTGTTCTGCCATCAGGCTGAAACTGGCTCTCCAACATCCCCCAAGGGGTCCCAGATTGCCAGAGGGCTCAGGCCAGGTGGAGAGACCCCACCAGTGCACAACTGGGGCTAGGGAAGGACGTGGGAGGTTAGCCAGCCAGGAGGGATCATGGGAGGGCTCCAGGCATATCCGACCCATCTTCTTCAGTCCCAATTGGCTGGACCCCAGCAGCAAGCTAACCTACTGGTCAGAGTATCTTCCCTCTAGTGGTCAGTGCATGTCATAGGGACTGATCAACAAGTTGTCTGCCACCTGGTGGTCAGTGCATGTCATAGTGAGTGGTTGAGTGGCCTTAGCATATCATTAGCATATTATGCTTTAATTAGTTGAACGAACGACCAGATGACCGGACACTTAGCATATTAGGCTTTATTATATGGGATGTGTGTGTGTATGAAGATGTCTTTTATTTATTTCTTTATAATTGAAATGTCCCTATGCCTACATTTTAAAGTCTCAGTATTTGACTATACATTTTGGAGGAACATGAAATTCTGGTCTTCCTAGACTCTGAATTTCTTGGAAGAACATCACCTGTGGAGATGAAGCACCTGAGAAAGCAGGATCCAGATTCCGACTTTACTAATAAACACTTAAAACCAAAAGTCACACCACGACAATGCCATATATAGTGCCTTATCACTTCTAGATCTATGTGAATAGAGAAGGGAAGATACATAAGAAACTGAACACCTGAGGAATCCCAAACATAGTGCCCAGTTAGACATTTAGTAGCACCCCCATCACATCATTGCTCTGTGTGTAGATATACTGTCAGGGAGAGAAGTTACCTCTCAGAGACACTCATGGAAGTAAAAGATTTTCCACTTATACCCATTTAAATATTTTTAAATTAATTGATTAATTATTTTTAACACATGTCTAAGGATTAGGCAAAGGGGCTAATCTTGCCACTACAGAAGTTATAATGATATTTTACTTCACTACTCATGATTTTGAATTATACTAGTCATGAATATCCAAGCCCAAGCCAGGTACATGTTTCCCCTGGAAATATGTGCTATGGGCCATCCCAGTATGGAAATCAGAAATGATATTACACTAGAGGTCTGGCTCATTCTCATTATTCTGACAAAGGGCTAGAGCTGACCTCTGACTAGAGGCTGTGGAAGCTTCACAGTTCTGAGGTCAGACTGAAAGTTAACATTTAGATAATAGTCAAAGCATACTTGCAGGCTGTGTTTTAGAGACTTTAGGAGAAACACTGCTGTTATAGGTAGATGAAGTAGGTAACGTGGGTACCCATCTCTTATAGCAACTTTAAGGGAATCAGGAGAGATGATAAAAGATGCCAATGCTCCAAACTTGTTCCTCCATAAATTAACATTCTTTATGATAACAGGGTATGGGAAATACAAGGTTGAAGTCAGTTCAGCTACACAATTATTTACCATTCCTCTACAGGTTGAGTAGTGCACTTAGGTATTTTGAATAATGGAAATGATTTTAAAATGTCTCCTATTTTTAAGAATTAATGACCTTAGTATTCAAGATAAATTCAGAATTTTCCTTAGGAATATTAGAGCTATGGCAGTTTTAATTTATCACATTAGTTTTCTGTCATTTTGAATGGTAGAGAAGATGCTATTGAAACACTAGTCACTGGATGAGCACACACTGATGAAGGGAAATATTCACAGGTGTTCTCCCAGAAAAAGTTGATTTTGGGGGAGTGTTAGAATAGTATTGTGTGGAAGGCTGATGGAGTGAGAGGTGAAAGTGAATAGGTAAAGTAAAGGAATTCTGAAATTGCTTTACTTACCTAACAACATTTTTCAACCCTGTCCAGGAATATGAATGTATTACATTTTTCCTTTCTAGTGTTCATCACTATTAGGAAGGAAGTTCTTAAAAATTTCATATGGAATTTTTCTATATAGCTAGACATTTTGTCCCTGTGTACTGTCCAAAAATGTCAATTGCCTTAAAATATTTTGTTTTTATTTGTTTTTGGTTTTCTTTTTTTTATAAACCTGCTAGGATATTCAGGGAGATAGAGCATTTACATACCTGAGTAATAAAACATGATCATAATTCTTCTTTTTTTTAAGGATTGATTGTTGCCAAGATGAGAAACTCAATAAAGTCTTTTCCATATTGGAATCGACTTTTATTTTATCTCCACTTGTCCACATCTCAAGTCCAACCAATGTAACATGAATGTCAAATGTTTTAAAAAGCTGTTTAAAATAAAAAGAATTTTTCACAAAGTCAAGTTGCAGAAAAATCCTTGCCATTAGCATATTCTTTTACATTAAAAAAGTGAAACTTTTGCAGTGAGTGCACACCAGAGAGATCTCCCGCACCTTGAAGTTCTCATCCATGTGCTGGACCCAGCCTCCCAGGCTGAAAAAGCTGATAGGGCTGTCATAGCAACACAGAGCCACCCTGTGACCATCCCAACCCTGGGGCCAGGGACCATCCTACCAGTCCAACCCGGTGAGCTCAGCCAAGGGTCATAGGACCACTCTGCAAGTATCTAGCGAGAGGGTCCTAGGGTGCCACCCTACTGCAAGTATCAGGGCCTTATAGGGAGTTACACACCCGAAGAACTGTGCACACAACCCCACCAACCCCAAACATCTGAAGCAGATAAAGGAGGGATCAGATCCATGGGAGAAGGGGTTACAACTCATAGCAATAAAGGCATGAGACTCAAAGCAGATCCAGCCTCTAGACTAAAGAGTCCTGGACCTCTGAACTGCTATGAGCCTCAATGTCACAGACCTCACATAGGGTGCCCAGGGGCAGGAAGAAACAACAAAAATGGGGAGGTAAAGAAACAATCCCCAAATGAAAGAAAAGGAAGAATTGTCAGAAAAGGAGCTAAATGAAATGGAGGCAAGCAATATGACAGAGAAAGAATTAAGAATAATTGTTATAAAGAAGCTCAACCATCTGGATAAAAAATTCACCAACATATGTAAGAATCAAGAGGACATGAAGAATGATATAGTGGCAATAAAGAACACAATGGAAGGTTTTAACAGTAGGCTAGAAGAAGTGGAGGGCTGAATCAGTGAGTTGGGAGACAGGGTAGAAAATAATACCCAAACTACACAGCAGTTAAAAAAAAATTAAAAATCAGGAAGTGAGTTTAAGGGAGCTTTGGGACAACATGAAATGAAGAAACATATTCATAATAGAGGTGCAAGGAGGCTAAGAAAAAGAGCAAGGATTAGAAACCTATTTGAAGAAATGACAGAAAATTTCTTTGACTCAGGGAAGAAAAAGTCACACAAGCAGAGTCCCAAACAAGATGAACAACAACAAAAAAAAGACCCACACCAAGACATGTCATAATTACAATGGCAAATGTTAAAGATAAAGAAAGAATCTTAAGGGTTGCAAGAGAGAGACAGAAAGTTACCTACAAAGGATCTCCATTAGACTATCAAATGATTTCTCAACAGAAACACATCAGGTAGAAGAGAAGAGAATGAAGTATACAAAGTGATGAAACACAAGGGACTGAATCCAAGAATACTCTATTCAGCAAGGCTATCATTCAAAATTGATGGTAAAATCAGAAGCTTCACAGGCGCAAAAACCTAAGGGAGATTATCACTACCAAGATAGCAAGGCAAAAAAAAAAAAAAATACTAAAAGGATTGTTGTAAAAGTAGAAATAGAAAAGGAAGAAGGAACATAGTCATAAAGAATAAAAATGGCAACAAACAAGTACCTATCAATAATAATCTTAAATGGAAATGGATTAAATGCTCCAATCAAATGACATAGAATGGCTGAATGGATAAGAAAACATGACCCATATAAATGCTATCTATAAGAGACCCACTTCAGAACAAAGAACTCACATAGACTAAAAGTGAAGGGATGGAAAAGAATTTTTCAGGCAAATAGAAATGTAAAAAAGGTGGGGTAGCAATACTTATATCTGCCAAAGTACACCTCAAAGTGAAGGCCTTTACAAGAGATGAGAGGCCACTTCATAATACTAAAGGGATCGATACAATAAGAGGATGTAACTCTGGTAAACATATATTCACCTAATACAAGAGCACCCAAATACATACACACAAAAAAAACCCCACTTCTGTATAAATCTAGACAAAAAATCAACAAAGAAACAGCAAGCCTCAATGACTCACTAGATGAGATGAAATTAACTGATATCTTCAGAACATTTCATCTCAAAGCTACAGAATACACATTCTTCTCAAGTGCACATGAGACATTTTCAAAGATAGACCACATATTAGGACACAGGTAAAGTCTCTTCAAATTTAAGAATTTTAAAATCATACCAAGCATCTTCTCAGACCACAATGGAATAAAATTAGAAATTAACTCCAATAAAAACAATCAAACACTTGGAAGTTAAATATCATGCTATTAAACAACAATTTGTTTACCAAAGAGATCAAATAAGAAATAAAACACAACATGGAATCAAATGACAATAAAAACACAATAATCCAAAATCTATAGGATACAGTGAAAGCAGTCTTGAGAGGGAAGTTCATAGCATTACAGGCCTACCGCAAACAACAAGAAAAAAATGATAATAAATAATTTAACCCCACAAGTTAGGTAATTAGAAAGAGAGCAACAAGAAAAGGCCAGAGTAAGTAGAAGAAAGGAAATAATAAAGACCAGAGTGGAAATAAATGACATAGAGACAAAAACAAAACATCAATAGAACCAAGAGTTGAATATTTGAAAGGATAAAAAAGATTAATGAGCAGCTAGCCAGGCTCACCAAGAAGCAAAGAGAGAGGACCCAATTAAAAGCAAACAAACAAACAAAAAAACAGAAATGAAAGAACTGAAGTAACCACTGAATACAGAAATACAAAGAACTGTAAAAAAAAATACTATGAACAGCTCTATTCCAACAAACTGAACAACCTAGACGAAATGGTCATATTTCTAGAAAAATACAATCTTCCAAAATTCAATCAAGTAGAATCAGAAAATTTGAATAGGTAAATAACTACTGAGGAAATTGAAGCAATAATCAAAAAATCCCAGAAAACAAAAGGCCTGGTCTGGATGGATTCACAGGAGAGTTTTATCAAACATTCAAAAAAATAACTAAAACTTACCCTCCTCAGATTATTCCAAAAAATTCAAGAGGAATGAACACTTCCAAGCTCTTTCTATGAACCCAGCATTACCTTAATCCAAAATCAAGACAAAGATGCTACAAAGAAAGAGAATTATATGCCAATAACCCAGATAAACATAGATGCTAAAATCCTCAACAAAATATTAGCAAATTGCATCCAAAAATACATTAAAAAGAACATACACCATGACCAGGTGGGATTTATTCTGGGACTGCAAAGCTGGTACAATATCTCTAAATTAATAAGTGTGATACATCACATAAAAACAATCAAAAGACAAAAACCACATGATCATATCAATTGATACAGAAAAAGCATTTGACAAAATTCAACACCCTTTCTTTATAAAAACTCTCAGCAAAGTGGGAATAGAGGGCTCATACTTCAACATAATAAGAGCCTTATATGACAAACCTACAGCCAACATCATACCCAATGGTCAAAAACTAAAATCATTTCCTAAGAATAGGAACAAGACAGCGATGTCCACTTTCACCACTCTTGTTCAACATAGTACTGGAAGTGCTAGCCATAGTGATCAGACAAGAAGAAGAAATAAAAGGCATCCAAATTTGAAAAGAAGACAAAACTGTCATTATTTGCTGATGACATGCTATTATATGTTGAAAACCCTAAAGACTACATCAAAAAACTACCTGATTTAATAAGTTTGGCAACATAGAAGATACAACATTAACTCCCAGAAATCTGTGTCTTTTTTATACCAATAATGAGAACTCATAGATAGAGAAACTAAAAAAAAAAAAAAAAATTCCATTTTCCACTGCAAAAAATAACTAAGATACCTATAGTAAACTTAACTAAGGAGGTAAAAGACCTGTACTCAGAAAACTACAAATCATTGAAAAAATAGATAGAGGAAGAATGTACCATGTTCATAGATTGGTAGAATCAACATCATTAAAATGTCCATGCTACCCAAAGCAATCTATAAATTCAATGCAAACCCCATTAAAATACCAGTATTTTTAATATTTCACAGACCTAGAACAAATTATGCAAAAATGTATATGCAATGTAAAAAGACCCAGAATATCTGCAGCAATCCTTAGAAAGAACAAAGTTGCAGGAATCACAGCACCAGATTTTAAGTTATACTACAAAGCTACTGTTCACAAAACAGCCTGTTACTGGTGTAAGAACAGACAAATAGAGCTATGGAACAGAACAGAGAACCCAGAAATTGACCCAAGCCATTATGCTCAATTAATATTTTACAAAGGAGGCAAAAGCATGCAATACAGTCAAGACAATAAATGATGTTGGGAAAATTGAACAGATACATGCAAAAAAATTAAACTTGACTACCAACTTACACCATACACAAAAATAAACTCAAAATGGATAAAAGACTTAAATGTAAGATGGAAAACCATAAAAATCTTAGAAGAATCCATAGGCAGCAAAATATCAGATATAGCTCATAGCAATAATTCTAGAATAATGGGAAGTAAGGAGCAAATAAACAAATGGTACTACATCAAAATAAAAAGCTTCTGCACAGCAAAAAGAAACCATCAACAAAACAAGAAAGCCCATCGAATGGGAGAAGATTTTTGCCAATGTGACATCTGATAAGAATTTAATTGCCAAATTTACAGGGAACTCATACAACTTAACAAAAGAAAGATAAACAATTCAATAAAAAAATGGGCAAAGGACCTAAATAGACACTTCTGTAAGCAGACATACAGAAGGCCAAGAGACATGAAAAAAATGTTCAAAGACACTAATCATTTGAGAGATGCAAATCAAAACAACAATGAGATACCACTTCACATCACTCAGGATACTAGCTATCATCAACAAATCAATAAATGAAAAGTGCTGGCAGTGATGTGGAGAAAAGAGAACCCCTGTACACTGCTGGTAGGATTGCAGAGTGGTGCAGCCTCTGTGGAAAACAGTATGGAGTTCCCTCAAAAAATTAAAAATGGAACTCTCATTTGATCCACTAATCCCACTTCTATGAATATATTCCGAGAAAACAGAAACACCAATCAGAAAGGACATACACATCCTTATGTTTATAGCAGCACAATTTACAATAGCTAAGATTTGGAAACAGCCTAGTGTCCATCAGCAGATGAATGGATTAAAAACCTGTGGTATATTTACACAATGAAATACTATCTAATCTAATAACAGAGTAATATTGAAATTGACTGTTTCTTTGGGATGCCTAAGCCACGCCCATCAGCCAATCACAGCAACTATATGCAAATTAACCTAGCCAAGATGGAGGCTGGCAGTGACAAAGCTGAGTAAACAGGCAGCTTCCTTTGCAGCAGGAGTAAAATTCTTTGCGAACCACCTGGGCTTCTCTTGGCTCCAGGTAACAACATATTTGCAACATTGTCTCAATTATAGAAGCCTCAGAGTTGAAGCAAACAGCAGTCCTGGCTGCGACTACTAAGACAACATTCTTTCAATTTTAGAAGTCGAGCTGAAGCAGACAGGAGGCTTCGTTACCTGCCTAGGCCTTGGCTTAAAGAAAGAGTGTATCAATTATAGAAGATAAGTAAACCCCAGAAATCCTGCTTCCAGCCAGCCTTGCTGGGACATTGGGTCAAATGGGAGCTGTGGGCAGCCTGAAAGCCTGAAAACAGCTCTCAGTCCGTCACCCAGGCTGGCCACACCCCAATGGGGTAAGGGTCCCCACTGGGGGGCTTGGCCAGCTGGCAAACATAGGCTGCCCAGGTACCCCAGTAGGAACCCAAAACCTGAAGGAGCTATGGGCAACCTGAAAATGGCCCTCAACCTGTCACTCAGGCTGGCCACGCATACCAGCAGGTGGACATCCCCAGAGGGGTCCCAGACTGCGAGAGAGCACAGGTCTGGCTGAGGGACCTTTCAAGTGCACAAATTTTTGTGCACTGGGCCCCTAGTGCTTCTATAAAAAAAGAAAGAATTCTTACCATTTGCATGCAGCATGGTGGACCTGGAGAACATTATGTTAAGCAAAATAAGCCAGTCAGAGTAGGATAAGTATCACATGATCTCAATCATTTGTAGAATATAATCTAATCTAATAAAAGAGTAATATGCAAATTGACCCTTGCTCCAAGACACATAAGCCATGCCCACCAGCCAAGCCATGCCCACCAGCCAATCAGAGTGTCTGTATGCAAATTAACCCAGCCAAGATGGCGGCCGTCAGCCACAGAGCTAGAATAAGCAGGAGGATTCCGTTAGGCTGGCTGGGCCTCTCCTCAAAGCAACAATGTTTCAATTATAGAAGATAAACAAACCCCAGAAACCTGATTCTAGCCAACCTCCCTGTGACGTTGGGTCAATGGGAGTTGTGGGCAGCCTGAGCTGGAATAAGCAGGAGTCTTGCCTAAGTGATAGAGGAAGCTAAGATTAGGTTGGCTGTGGCCTCCGCTCACTGCAACAAGTTTCAGTTATAGAAGATAAACAAACCTCAGTTACCTGCTTCCCACCTTGGGCTCAAGGAAATGCTGGGAGCCTGGATTGTCAGGGGAAACCTGACCTGGGCTCCGGTTAAAGCAACAAAGTTTCAACTTTAGAAGTTAAATAAATCCCAGCCAGCCTTGCTGCAAACAGCCATCAGCCACTCACCCAGGCTGGCCAGACACACCAGCAGGTGGACATCCCCCGAGGGATCCCACACCGGGAGAGGGCACAGGCCAGGCTGAGGAATCCTCTGAGTGCACAAATTTTTGTGCATCAGGCCCCTAGTCCTGTCTAATAAAAGAGTAATATGCAAATTAGGCATCAGTCTATGACAAAGATGGCCGCTCCCATGGCCACAAGATGGCAGCACCCATAGCCACAAGATGGTGGCGCCCAGTCTGGCTCAGCCTTGCCACTGAAGTGGTCAGGCCTATTAGCCAGGCAGGTGGCAGGGGGAACTGAGGGGCAGAAGAGGCGATCAGAGGGTGCTGGCCAGACCAGAGGTCACAGGTATGGGCAAGGGAAGAGCCAGTGACTGGAGGGGGCAGGGGCAGAGCCAGTGATCAGAGGGGTATGAGGGTGCCTTACCCAGGCATAAGGCCTGGGCCAGAGGCATATGGTCTGGGCAGAGACAAGGCTGGAGATCGCAGGGGCCTGGGCTCCACAGAGCCAGTGATCAGAGGGGCAGGGGCTGAGCCTGTGATCACAGGGGTCTGGGCACTGATGGAGCTGACAAACCAGGTGTCTGGGG
>PVJC01033213.1:0-19511 GCA_004026665.1 Murina feae | reverse complement strand
GAGGGTGGTGCCCTGTTCATGGGAGGAAGCTTTATATTTCACTCTCCTGAGGACTGTAGCATCACAGTGCCTGAATCCAAGTAGGTAATCACAAAACATTTATTGAGGAAATGAATGAATCTGTGACAAAAATCACATCATAGGTTTTAACCAGCCCCATGCTTCTACTTGTTGAATTTATCTAAACTATAAGTAATTGAATTTATATGTAATTGTTTACTCCCTCCCCTCCCCCCAGTTCTAAAACTATCCCTCCCCATCCCAAGTAAGCTTCATGAGTCTGGAGCCCAAAGGATATGGCACCAGTATAACCTTATTTTCTTTCACACAGGCATTTCCTCTAATAAAAGCTTTACATGTTTAATCCCATCACTGTTCTAATTCATAGAACAAAATTATTGGCACAAACACTGAAAACTTGGGATTTTCCCACCATATTAACTTTGCCCTTAGCTCTCCCATATAGTCTCATTTTGGCCATTTGGTGAGAGTTATCCAAGGTCTTATGCTAAATGCTAGATGACACATTAGAACTGGAAGGTTTGAGAAATAACAGATATACACCTTTCTGTAAATTGTGACTAGTAAGGAGGATGTGCTTTTTCTAATCCTTTGTATTTTCACATTTATTGCTTTGAATAGACATAGGCAGTTTTGTAAGAAGTGAAGGGCAAGACAAATGTGTTATGTGAGCAGCGAAGTGAAAAACACTGTATTTTCTTCTTGGGAGATGATGATTAAAACAGGAGAGTTATCGGAATCATTCCTCTTGGGCTGGTCCCCTGAACTTGATCAATGTGTGTGTCTCAGCTTTTGTTTCTCAGGATGGGTCACTCCATTCCCCCCCTCCCCTCCATGAGGCTGCTTTGTCCTTATGCACATGAATTCCAGAAGTGCTTGCTCCCAAATTTCTTCAAACTTGCTTAGGCACACACATTCATGGCCTGAATATGCACTAGGACTATGAATGTGAAAGCACAAACTTCTGTGATTACTAATGAGACAGTGAAAGAAGACTGACAATTTGTCTTGTAGGGCTCTGAATATAGAGGTGAGAGTTATCCAAGGTCTTATGCTAAATGCTAGATGACACATTAGAACCGGAAGGTTTGAGAAAGCACAGATATACACCTTTCTGTAAATTGTGACTAGTAAGGAGGATGTGCTTTTTCTAATCCTTTGTATTTTCACATTTATTGCTTTGAATAGACATAGGCAGTTTTGTAAGAAAAGAAGGGCAAGACAAATGTGCTATGTGAGCAGCGAAGTGAAAAACACTAATGGCCAAAATGAGAATATATGGGAGAGCCAAGGGCAAAGTTAATATAATGGAAAAATCCCAAGTTTTCAGTGTTTGTGCTGATAATTTTGTTCTGTGAATTAGAACAGTGTGGGGTAGCTTTCTAATATATATTGATTACTGGATTGTACTGGTCTATTAGTAGTATCTGCTGATGTCATGTATATTGGACTTGACCATTGGGAACTTATAAAACTGTAGTCTAATAAATTCCAGTCTTATAAAACTGGGGGGGGGGGCGTGTAAATTGGATTGGGTGAGCAAGGAACTTAGTCAAGGATCAACACAGAAAAACATGACCAACTGAAACGGGGAATTTTGACAAGGTGAACAACTAGCTTGCAAAAATGGCTATCACTCACTGCCTGGAAATTAACTCATCCTCGTTTAATGAGACTGAATGATCAAAGGTACAGTGCATTTCCGAAATTCCTCAGAGTTGCCCAAGATAGGACCAGTGGCTTTCAATGTAATTGTTATTTTGCATGGTTTCAATGGATATTCAACAGATGGTGAAAACCTTTGGACTGTTTGGGAGAGTGGTTAATCAGTAGAGATATTGGGAGGGTATCCTCTTTAGGCCCAGGAGAAAAGGATAGCTATTTTCTGAGCAAGCATAAACCTATTTGGGAGTGATCTGAAGGAAGAGTTTTGTGTTGCCACAATATTACTAATCACTTCCCAGATCTAGAAGGGCGCTCTAATTGGCAAATACTAAGTAGTATCTTTGGGAAACCACAGCATCATGTCATGGTTGATGCATTTTAACAAGCTCTAAGTAAAGTGAAATGTGAGCACATAGTAGGACATGTGGTGATGCCAGGACCTGACCTCAAAGAACCATGGACAGGACCAGAAGCTAAGAATTGTGAGTTATAAAAGGATATAATAATTGAGGGACACTAAGAGTTTTGTTTTTTTAACTTCTCACCTGAGGATATTTTTTCCCATTGTTTAATAGAGAGAGTGAAAGGGAGTGAGAAAGGGAGAGAGAAAGAAACACTGACATGAGAGAGACACATTAATTGGTTGCCTCCTGCATGCAACTGAGCTACTTGCCCTTGACTGGGAATCAAACCCATGACCCTTCGGTCTACAGGTCATTTAGCAAACCAGTCAGGGCAAGTTTTTATTTTTTTTTAAATTTTGTTTGTTTCTTTGTTTTCTGTTAGCCTCTTGGGTTAACCTATTTTTTTCCCTAGGTAAGTCTAGGTCTTCATTCTTGCAAAGTCCGAGTGAATGATTTTCACTCGGGCTACCAAGCTATCTAGAAAGTGGATCAAGCCAATAGATATATGACCTTTTTGAAAGACCTACTTGTTCCTTAAGGACATAAAATCTCTAACAAAAGGATTAACTTGTGAATGAAAGCACTACCCTCCTCCCCCTCCCCGTATTGCATCTGATGCATTGCTGCGGGCTGTAAGAAACAGAGCAATTGAATATTGGTGCTAGTACTTGGAGACTCAAGAGGATTGTTTAATTGAGGGTCTGCCAGTAATCCAAAGGATGGTTGAGATTTTAAGATAGTAAAAGTTAGACAAAAAAAGAAATAGAGGACAGAAGAAAGAAAAAAAGGAAATAAAGAGAAAATAAGAAAATGAAAATTAAAAAGAAAGAGAACAGTGGAAGAAAAAAATAATGTATTCCCTTTGGGTCTCATTTTACTGCCTAAATATATTTCAGATTATCAAAAAATTTAATTTGTTTTTTACTACTAATGATAATTTTTAGTCTTTCTCATTTAGGGATCTATCCTAAGCAGGTTTTTGTCTACTGAATACATATAATTTATGATATACTATTTCTGTTGGCTTTTTGATATATCTATAATGATAAAAGCATAATATGCTCATTAGTTTGGAAGTCTTTCTGCACCACCTTCTGGAGGAAGCTATGGCAGCAGAGGCCGAGCCCCTTGCACGAGTTTTGTGCATCGGGCCTCTAGTAAAACTGGGACTATTATTTCCACTCTTGGAAATTCTACAGTCTAACTTGTATGTTAACTTTGGAAGTTAAACCTGTTAGCTCTGGTAGCAGTGTAGGACATAGCACTGCTAAGTGTTCTCTGGATTTGACTGAGTAGATTGTTGGCCATTGGTCACTGCCTCACCCTATTGTTCATATGAATTTGCTGATTTGACTTGTGCCAGGTCCTCTTAAACAAGGAGGTCTGAGGCAGTAATTCTTTAATCTTTCCTCTCCTTGATTCCCTGAGAGACTAATTATACTCTCTTACTCTTAGAAATCTTCTCCTTAGCATTCAACATTGTGCAAGTAAGATTTGAAAATAGATAGCTATACTATTGTATTATTTTTTAAGTAATTATTTTTTGTAAGCACAAAAGGAAAATAGATATTTGACTCTTAAAACCACATTTTAAAGTTATATGGCTTCTAAAAAATAAGACATATTCTAATTGATGGAGTTTATCATCTGTCTGCATTAAATTATTCAGCATATTGATCAGAGATCCTGTGTGAGGTGTAAGTGGATGCTACTGCATTACATCATACTTATCTAACTAAGAGGAAAATGGCCGGAAATCACTTTCTCCTGGAAAATCATGAACCTTCTTCTCACCTTAAACTTATTTGATTTTGAAATGAATATTCCTTGACCCATTTTTCCACAGTACAACTTATTTTTTTGTATTTAAATAATAATTAGTACTTACAACTTTCTTAGAGTAAGAGGGATTTTTACTAGCTTATTTTAATATCAATTTTTTGGTGAAGTTGGGCTTATGTGACATTTAAATAAAATAGTAAAAATTTTGGCTAAAATCCAGGTATTTCCCAATATTTTGATGTTTATCTTTTAGGAAAAAGTCTGTGTAATAAATATAATTTTAACCTTTTTTTATGTTACTTTTCCTATAATTATCTTGAAAGTCAGAGAAATGCTAGTCCAGAATTTTTTGGTAGCTGTAATGATGAAGTTGAAACACACACACACACACACACACACACACACACACACACACACACACACACAAACAAAAACAAACAAACACAAAACCTAAATGGCCTTATATCATTCCTCTTTGGAATATTTTGCTTACAGTAATTTCCAGCTCAGTAAGCCTTCTTGATGACAACACTTAATGTTTCATGTTAATTCAATGTGTAATTAATTTCACTTTCATTAATCTTGCCACATGTAGTTCAAGAATAAAGCCAGATGCTGCAAAAATATTATTTAAAGTATAAAGTAAGAAACTTTTACAAATGAAAAAACATTAGTGGAGATTCAGGGGTATATTAGGTAGTGATTGGTTAATGCCATTGTTCTGCATACAATTTTATAAAAATCAAAGTGGTAATTCACATCACAAAAATAACAGGAAATAAACAGAAATAAAACTTTAAGTAGGAAAGATAGAAGAAAAGAAAATGTAGTTGCCTGCTATTAGACAAAATGGGTGTACCTGAACTCCAGATCCTTGTGTGTATTTATCATTCATTCATTCCACAGATAGATGCCAGATATCATCCTATCTCCTGACTACACTGTATATTAATTCATGAGAGAAATAGCAAACGTTTTATTTACAAATGAAAATAAATTTCCTTAATCTTATGCAAAGTCAGAATTTAAGGACTCCTGTTGGCTTGGAATTATAAAATTTTAGGATTGCAAAAGATCTTACAGTGAACTGGCTCGGTCATTTTCTATTTGAGGAAACCAAGCCAGAACCTGATGTGGCATGGATCAAGAACAATTTGGTTCTGACTATCATGACGAATATCCCTCTTTTTCAGTTACAGATGTCCAAGTGCTCTATAGATTCTAGATCAAACATCCCCCTTCCACCCCTTGAAGTGTATGAGAACGATGATGAACACAAGCACTCAATTATAGATCATAGCCACCATTTATTGGGTGCCTCATATATGCTGCCCACCTGAGGATATTATTAATAATTCTAACAAATTGTGAGCTAGTAGCTATTGTTCTTCATTTTACTAATGAAAACATTAAAGCTCAGAAAGGCAAATTACCTTGTTCAAATTCACAGGCACAGTAAATAACAGTAAATAGCTATGCTAAGGCCTGGTCTGACTATTCACAACAGTCTCAGGCGGAGGAGTTTGGAGGAAGAGGAAGAGTCTTCTCACAAATGTATAAAATATTACCAGAGTGAGAATTCA
Source organism: Murina feae (assembly GCA_004026665.1). NCBI lineage: Eukaryota > Metazoa > Chordata > Mammalia > Chiroptera > Vespertilionidae > Murina > Murina feae. The sequence continues at coordinate 14,056 of PVJC01033213.1, read as the reverse complement.
CCTGATGGAAGACTCCCTGTCACTGAGAAAAACACCAATATCAGACAAAATATATTAGTTTTAAAAGTTGGTTAAGTTTAAATTTAGGACATGACACTTATTCTATATAATTAAATATACGTAAAAAGCAATGTATACATATATAGTATTAGAGTTTTCTGTTTGCCAAATAAAATTTAAAAGTGATAGGCACTATGGATATGGAATCTATTCATACTTATTTCCAGCATTTCATTTGACTATTTTTTTTAGGTTTTTATCTCTTTAATGAATTTCTTATTTGTTTTTGCATACATAGATCATTTAACTTATTAATCATAGATATGTGTAAGTTCTTGTCTATAAGTTCCAACATCTAGGACATCTCTGGGTTTAGTTTGATTGCTTGCTTTTCCCTCGACAAGGTGTAGTTTGCATTTTTGTGTGTCCCATACTCTTTAGTTAAATAACAAACACTGTGTAAAAGAATGGTAGAGACTGAGATAAATATTTATGCCTGGATATTGGCCCACCTCTTCTTCTAGCAAATCATTAGTATGGGAGTTGAGTGAAAACAGGTGAGTTGCATTGAATTTTATTGTTATAGTTATTTCAAATGCTGTGGGTTGCTGCTACCTTGAGCTTGGGTTTGGGTGTGGAGTGCCACATTTTCCTCATTGTGTTCACACTTCCCTTTCATGATCCACTTCACATATCTGGGCCACAGTGGGGATTTCTCTCCACACTCCTACCCCTCCACCAGCAGCAGACCTTTGTTACTATCTTTCTCCCAGTCTGCTAAAGACAGGTAGTGTGATTTCCTAGATCCTCTCCATAGCTCAAGGCTTTCGCTTCATGGAACGGTTCAGAAAATAGACATATTTTGTGCTTGTTTACCACCAAGGAAGCTCTTTTGGACTTCCTGCTCTGATCGCAGTATCTTTTGTGAGTACCTTGTGGAGACCTATGGAAAAGAGTGTATGAGACACTTCTTGCATCCAGGGTTTATAAACTGTCTCATTAATCCACAGCCAGCCTAAGTGTTAGCTATTTCACTGCTATTTTCTTATTCTCTTTCATGGTAGGTGCCCCTCTCTCCTGTGTTTTCTTGAAGGTGAAACAGTTCTGGTGCCCATCTCTCCTTAGGAACTCTTTTTTTTTTTCTCCAGGAGTGTGGTGGAAAAACCCTAGATTACCTTTAGGGATTCTTATTACCCAAGTTACTAAGAATATTACCAATGGCATACAGGGAGCTTAGCCAATGAGCAGTAAGAAAAGGTGTTTCCTCTGTAGTTCACTCCGATCCCAGCTCCACCCCTACCCAGGCCTGTAACCTCTGGTTGAGGATGCAGGCCTGGGCAGGGGATGCCGAAACCCCTCTGTTCGCTGGCTTCACAGAGCCCAGGCCTCTGTGATCACTGGCTCTGATCCTGCCCCCGGCCATCGCTGGCTCTGCCGTTGCCCCACTGGCAGCCTCTGGCCAAGGCTGCAGGGCCTGGGCAGGGGACCCCAGGCCCCTGCTTTGCCAGCTCCACTGGTGCCCAGACCCCTGTGATCACAGGCTCCGCCCCTGCCCCTCTGATCGCTGGCTCTGTGGAGCCCGGATCCCTGTGATCTCCGGCCCTGCCCCTGCCTAAGCCTGAGGCCTCTGGCCCAGGCCTTATGCCTGAGTAGGGCACCCTCATACCCCTCCATTCACTGGCTCTGCCCCTGCCCCACCTGATCACTGGCTCCACCCTTGCCCATGCCTGAGGCCTCTGGCAAAGGCCTCTGGCCTGGGCAAAGGCCCCCAGCCCCTTTTGATCTCCTGTTCCACCCCTCAGCCCCCCGCCTCCCCCATCACCTGCCTGGCTAATAGGTCTGACCACTTCAGTGGCGGGGCTGAGCCAGACTGGGCACCGCTATCTTGTGCTATGGGAGCAGCCATCTTTGTCATGGAGTGATGCCTAATTTGCATATTACTCTTTTATTAGATAGGATTTACTCAATGCTGTGTCAAATAGTTTAATTCCTAAGCATTTCTTTTAGGTGCTGTGGTAAGACATTAGGTTTTAGGGGCAAATAGAATACAATTCAAATAACTCCTGCATTCTGATCTATGGGGCCTGGATATCTAGCTTCCTCAGGCTTTAATTTCTTCTTTTGTAAAATACAAACAATACATTTCAGAATACTGAAATAATAAAAATTAGAGACAGTATATAAAAGTTAGAGACAGTATATAAAATTTACATTTTAGAGCAAATGTATGTAAAGCATCTAATACAACATCTGGCCCATAGAAAGTGTTCATTAAGTGATCAGTGTTATTTATTTCAGTAAATGAGTGCTCTAGATACATTCCAATTAAGAAATGACAAAGATTACATAACGTCTTGTACCTGGTGTCACAGCTTATTTTTATCCTGTCTCAGCAGTTTTATTGATTTTCTTTACTCTGTTTCCTGTTTTACCCTTTTCACTGGAAATTCTAGAATTCTAAAAAACAGAACAGGCAAACCAGATCTTTGCTTCAGAATTTCTCTTCTTTGACTCCCTTGACTTTTATTTTTCCTTTATCCTATTTCAGGTTTCTAGAGTTGAACTGTCTTTTCTCATAGTCAGTTTCCATTTTTAAGTGACTCTTGTCCTTTGCCTTTTGTTAACTGGGGTCTGAGAGGATGCGAGGAAGGAACAGATAATATGAGGTCTCAGCACAACCAATCCTCATCAATTTATGTGTTTTTTGTTTTGTTTTGTTTCTGTTTTCGTACTATTTTTTCTGTCTTTTTTTAGGAAGAAAATCTATAGGTCTCCCTTCCTGCACCGTGGCCTCCCAATCTTCCCCCATCAGTGATCACTTTGGCTTTTTCACAGGTAAAACTCTTTAGTTCAGATAACTTACAGCCTACAAGTGTCAATGTTACTGTCTTAAATATAAGTATTTGCAACTGGCAAATAAAACTGGCAATCATATCTGAGTCTCAAATGATTCCTATTACAGGACATTTCTACCTGTCCAACAGATCTCTCTGAGTCAATGTTTCTGAAACCTGGCTAAACACGAGAATCACCCGGAGAGACTGTAAATTACTAAATGCCTAAGACTCACCACGATTAATTCTGAATCTCGGAGGGTAGGCCTCAGGCCTCTGTATTTTTTAAAACCTCCCATTTGATTCTGATGGACAGACAGTTGAGAAACATTGCTATAATGCATTTTCTAGTTTCCAAACTCACTTTTGTTTTTAACTTCCATTTCAATGGTTCTGAGCCAAATAAATAATTTTCCAAATACTTTTTGGTGTGTGTGTGTTTTTTTTTTTTTTTTTTGTAGTGGAATTTTTTTCTTTAATAAAACAAGAAAAAGTGGAGCTGCTCTGGGATGAGTGTATGTCAGAGTCCAGGAGGCCACTCACAGAACTTTCTGAAAACCTTCAGCCTAGGATAGTGAGGAGTAGCATGAGGTATATGGTGAATATATTATGAGGCATTTGGACAGCAACACTTCCCGGCCAATTGGTGTAGACCTGCATAAACAATCCCATTTTCTAGTCTATTTACGTCATGATGTGGAAAATATTGGTAAGCACTAGTCTACAAAATTGTTTTTACGTTAGTTTTGTCATCATAATAGATATAACGACAGATTTACTGCACAAGTACCACAACCATTTATAGCTTAATGAACAATTTATAGTGTCTTTAACAAGTTTTACAAATTTACATGTTTGGCGCTTCTGCATTCTTTTCTGTTGCTTTCTTTCCAGTGTTTATTGGTAGTAATTTCAGAAAAAGTATGTACTGTAATTAAAAATTAATCCACCACTGGTTATAATAGGTGACACTAAATCGAGGAATCATTTTCCACCACTGTTTCTCCAGTTTTCTCAGTGGGTACTAGCCTGTTTATATGTGTGTGTTTTCAATAGAAATCTTTCTACCCAGAGTGTAATAGATTTTTGCTTCTGGCTTGTTGCCTGATTTTTGCATGAGATTCCCAGCAGGCACGCACACGCTGGGCCATTGATTCTCATCTCATCTCATGCATATAATAAATTGCTGTTGGGTGTAGTCTGAGGGTCTGAGTGAATTTCAGCTGTCATCTCTAAGGCAGCCTACCTAGAATTAGATCCTGCCATTTCAAATGCTATTTGTCTTCATTAATCTTCACTCTTGTTCCATTTGTCCTGTGCAGGTAATGTGACCTGAATAGCTTAATGATGTCTCTGTGCGGGCAAGCTGGCTAGGACTGAAATACAGACCTACCCTCCAGACACTGTTACCTGTAAATCTAAGTAATATGAAATCTATTCTTTTCGTAGACTTGTTGTTGTTAATTTAGCTTGGATTTTATTATTATCTTTTTGGTAATTTGATACTGAGATTGCTGTTGTCCTCCTAGCTCATGTTTATAGCACAAGAAGCATGACAGGCTCTTGAAATCTAAACCAGTCTAAAAATTTCTGCTTAATTCAACCGGTTTTTAATAAGCCCCAACTATCTCCTGGGTATTGGTTTTTCTAGATTAAAAGTGCTTTGAGATCAGGGAGCAATGTCTTCATCTCCTTCATATTTCAACTCTAATAGTGAATGACACATAGTAGGCCCTGGAGTAAAATTTAATGATATGCTAATGAAATGGGAAATACAAAAGAAGTGCATGTTAATTGTACTTGAGTATAGAAATCCCTTTTGCAGAGGAGACAATCCCCTGATATGGATGCCTTACACATTGGTCTGTTTTAATGCTCTTAACATCATTATGTGCTTGGCATCATTATCCTCATTTAAGATGACTAGCAAGACTCAGAGAGGAAGAAACTTATGCAGGTCACATAGTGTATTACTTGATATACGTGTTTAATTTGAAATATAATTCATACAGAAAGGCAAGATCAGTGTTTAGATTCTTTAACTTTCCAGCTTTCAGATGAATATGTTGACATCCTGGCAACCTGCAAAGGGAACTAGTAATTTTAGTTTTAAAAATATTACTATTAATTCATAAGTTTTAACTAATGTATTTGTTGCTTCAATCAATTGTAGCCATTATTCTTTTGATGTTTGATTTTTTTACTTTTAGCCACAGTGTTTCTTTGAAATTGCTTTGGTGTCCTTTTCATACCAGCCCAGTAAGTACTCTGATATTTTTTGTTTCTTGTACAAAAATATGCAGCAGGTTCATTTTGTATATTTCCTGACTGAGACCTTAAATAATATATTTCTTTAAGGAGTTCTAGTTGTTTGGTTTCTAGAGACCATAATTTGAGCAATTGTGATGTTTTTCTGGGTTTTCACTACTTCTGGGTTATTTCAATGGAAAGAAGTAAAAATACATTTTTTTTAAAGAAAGAAGGAAATTATAGGTTAATAATCCAATCTAATAAAAGAGCAATATGCAAATTGACCCTCACTCCATTACACCAAAGCCATGCCCAACAGCCAAACCATGCCGACCAGCCAATCACAGCAACTATATGCAAATTAAGCCAGCCAAGATGGCGGCCAGCAGCCATGGAGCTAGAGCAAACAGGAGGCTTCTATTGCACCAGCGATGGAGGAAACTGCCTGCCTAGGCTGCTGAAGGCAACAAAGTTTCAATTATACAAGCCACAGAGCTGAAGCAAACATGAGGCTTCGTTTCACCAGTGATCTAGGAAACTGCCTGCCTACGCAGGCAGGCTCTGGCCTCCACTCAAGGCAACAAAGTTTCAATTATAGAAGATAAATAAACCCCAGAAACCTGATTCCAGCCAGCCTCGCTGGGACGTTGGGTCAATGGGAGCTGTGGCCAGCCTGCAAACAGCCCTCAGCCCCTCATCTAGGCTGCTCAAGCACACTGTTGGGGGGGGGATGGAAGACACCTACCTTGAAGGGGCTGTGGCCAGCCTGCAAACAGCCATCAGTCCCTCACCCAGGCTGGCCAGGCACCCCAGCAGGACCCCATCCTGAAGGGGCTGTGGCCAGCCCGCAAACAGCCATCAGTCCCTCACCCAAGCTGGCCACACATCCCAGGGGAACCCCACCCTGATCTAGGACATGCTTCAGGGCAAACCAGCTGGCCCCCACCCATGCACCAGGCCTCTATCCTGAATAATCTTATATAATAAAAGGGTAATATGCAACTTGACCCTAACCACAGAACGACTGAGAATGACTGGTCACTATGACACACACTGACCACGAGGGGGCAGATGCTCAATTCAGGAGCTGCCCCTGGTGGTCAGGGCACTCCCACAGTGGGAGCTCTGCTCAGCCACAAGCGAGGCTGCCAGCTGCCAGTACAGTGGTGGTGGTGGGAGCCTCTCCTGACTCCTCAGCAGTGCTAAGGATGTCTGACTGCAGCTTAGGCTTGCTCCCTTCTGGCAAGTGGACATCCCCTGAGGGCTCCTGGGCTGCCAGAGGGATGGCTGACTGCCAACTTAGGCCCAATCGCCTGAGGAGTGCAGTCAGGGGTGGGGGTCCCTCAGCCCAGCCTGTGCCCTCTCGCAATGTGGGTCCCCTCAGGTGATGTCCACCTGCTGGCGTACCTGGCCAGCCTTGATGAGGGGCTGATGGCTGTTTATAGGCTGGCCAAGCCCCCCAGTGAGAACCCTCACCCCATGGGGTTGTGGCCAGCCTGTGTGAGGGGCTAAGGGCCGTTTTCAGGCTGCCCATAGTCTCTTCAGAGTTCAGGTCCCTATTGGGGTGCCTGGCCAGCCTGGATGAGGGGTTGAGGGCCATTTTCAGGCTTCCCACAGCTCCCATTGACCCAACATCCCAGCAAGGCTGGCTGGAAGCAGATTTCTGGGGTTTATTTATCTTCTATAATTGAAACTTTGTTTCCTTGAGCGGAGGCCTAGTCAGGCAAGCAAGCCTCCTGTTTGCTTCAGTCCCATGGCTTCTATAATTGAAACATTGTTGCCTTGAGCAGAGGCTCAGCCGGCCTATGCAGGGAGTTTCAATTCCATCGTTGATCTAGCTCCAGGGCTGCTGGCTGCCACCTTGGCTGGGTTAATTTGCATACAGCCACTCTGATTGACTGGTGGGTGTGGCTTGGCTGGTGGGCATGGCTTTGGTATCTCGGAATAATGGTTGATTTGCATATTATTCTTTTCTTATATTAGAATTTTTATTGAACCACTTGAGTGAATTACATAGGGCCCAAAATATTCCACTTTCTGTTTCCCCCTACTTTCTCATAAGTATAATATAATTATCCAAAGATGAAGTCAACATCCAACTCATAGACTCATTTACATCATACCAACTATCCCAACAATATATCTTTTTTTTGGTCTGAACTTGCTCCAATCCAGTATTATACACAGATTTTAGTTGTAGTATTTCTCAAATTCTTTTGAATAGTTCCTTGGTCTTTATCACTTTCTCATGATTCATAAATTTTATTGATTTACAGGCCTCTCAATCTGTGAGATGTTATTCAACCTAGACTTCATTGTGTCCTCATAACCATTCTCAGGTCATACAGTCTTGGCAGGAATGTGATAAAGGTTATGCTGTGTTCTTCTCAAGTACAACAGGTACAAATAGCTACTCTCATTTCAACACTGGTGATGTTAACCTTGAACATCTGGCCATTGTGGTGTCTGTCAACTAGCTCCACAATGATGTGACTGTTTTCCATTTCTAATGAATAGGTATTCAGTGGAGAAGAATTCTACATCAATACCTGGTTCCTTATCAAACATCCAACCACCAGCCATAGTCTTTGTTGATGATTCTGAACTGAATTAACTACCATCATCTTGGTTTTAAATAGTGATTTTCTATTTCTATTATCCCTTTTTAAATTCTTTAATTGATATCCTGCTGTAAGGAAAAGATCCTCCTTATTCCATTTATTTATTTATTCACTTATGTAGTATGGACTTATAGATTCCCATTTTGTCAACATGCTATAATCCATTATCTAATCTAATAAAGAGTAATATGCAAATTAACCATCACTCCAAGACACCTAAGCCATGCCCACCAGCCAAGCCAAGCCCACCAGCCAATCATAGTGGCTCTATGCAAATTAACCCAGCCAAGTTGGTGGCCGGCAGCCACGGAGCTGGAACAAGCAGGAGGCTTGCCTGGGCAGTGTAGGAAGCTAAGGTTCCTATCTGCCTAGGCTGGCTGTGGAAACAAAGTTTCCACAACAAAGTTTTAATTATAGAAGATTAATAAACCCCAGATACCTGCTCCCAGCCTTGGGTTCAAGGAAGCTCTGGGAACGTGGGTTGTCAGGGGCAACCTGACCTGGGCTCCAGTTAAAGCAACAAAGTTTCAACTTTAGAAGTTAAATAAACTCCAGAAACCTGCTTTCAGCCAGTGGCCTCACTGGGACCTTGGGTCAATGGGAGCTGTGGCCAGCCTACAAACAGCCCTCAGCCCCTCACTCAGGCTGCCCAGGCACCCCAGTAGGGACCCGAACCCTGAAGGGGCTGTGGCCAGCCTGAAAATGGCCTTCAGCCCCTCACCCAGGCTGGCCACATCCCCATGGGATAAGAGTCCCCACTGGGGGAGGGGCTTGGCCAGCCTGCGAACAGCCATTAGCCCCTCACTCAAGCTGGCCAGGCACACCAGCAGGTGGACATCCCCCGAGGGATCCCAGACTGCGAGAGGCCACAGGCCGGGCTGAGGGATCCCCCTGAGTGCACAAATTTTTGTGCACCGGGCCCATAGTTATTAATAATTTTGGTGCTTAAATTATTGTAGATTTGGCCAGTGGGCAACCATTCAAGCTGATTCCACTATCCTTTTTATTTTTTAAATTATTATAATAATGTGTATTTTGAGTATACATTAAAAAATATTGACAAATGTATACATCTGTGTAACCATTGCTACCAACAGAATATGGAACAAGTTCCGTCACTCTCATGATGTACCCCTGTGCCCCATTCCTCTATCCCCAGCCTCAGGCAACAATTTGAAATCTGAAGATACGTTTAGAAAAGAAATGGCTTTCATTGAAACATCTTTTCCATTTCCATTTACTATACTAATGGACATAGAAAACTCTGCATTCTTGTCTCCTTTACAATTCAAAATGTCTTTCCCCTTTTTCTCTTCTATTAGCTAGATAGTTATACTTTTAAAATTTTCTTTATTGATTAAGGTATTGCATATGTAATACCTTATTCCCCCATTGGCCCCCCATCCACCCTGCTTATGCCCTCAGCACTGCTCCCCTGCCCCCTGGTGTCTGTGTCCATTGGTTATGCTTGTATGAATGCATACAAGTTCTTTGGTTGATCTTTCCCGCTTACCCCCACCCTCCCCTACCTTCCCTCTGAGGTTTGATGATCTGATCAATGCTTCTCTGTCTCTGGATTTATTTTTGTTCATCGATTTATATTGTTCATTATATTCCACAAATACACTCTTTTAAAAATTTTTTTTCAGAGATTACCATGCATTATTGTTTCATTAAAGTCTAACATAGATTAAAATGTAATTATTTTGGGATAATGAAAAGAATTGAGAATACTTGACTCCATTTACATCTCTCAAGTTATATATAAAGAATGTTCATTTAATTCTCATTAACTGTAATCCACATAAGAAATCACTATCATTATGATTGTTGTTCCCTACAATCAATATTTATCCTTTTCATTATTTTTCCATCCTGCATCTCTGACCTCCCATTTGGTATGATATTTTAATGGCCCAGTGTATTTTGGGTGTATTGGTAAGATAGTCACTCAGTTCTATTTATCAGAAAATATCTTTAATTATCTTTTTATTCTCTTTTTAAAAAATATATTTTTATTGATTTCAGAGAAGAAGGGAGAGGGAGAGAGATACAGAAACATCAGTGAAGATAGAGAACCAAAGATTGGCTGCCTCCTGCACAACCCCTACTGGGGATTGAGGCCGAAACCCAGGCATGTGCCCTGACTGGGAATGGAGCCCTGATCTCCTGGTTCATAGATCGACACTCAACCACTGAGCAACACTGGCCAGACTATCTTTTCATTCTGGAATATTTTTACTACATACAGAAATCCAGTTTGGCAGTTACTATTTCTCAGTATTTTAAAAAAAAATCACTGGATTGCTTTCCATTGTCCATTGTTTCTGTTGAAAAAATTCAATGTTACTTTTGTTGTGTGTTTTTTTTAAAGACTATCTCTCATTTTATCTTGATTCCTACAAATGTTTGATTTTCTGCAGCTTACTATAATGTGGATTTATTTCTATTTATCTTTATTGAGGTGCCTAGTGCCTCTTGGATATGTGGCTTGGTGCCATTCATCAATTTGGTTAATTCTTAGCAAATTTCCCTCCACATATTTCTTTCTTCATTTTCCTCTCTTATGATTCCAAATTAAAATGCTGCAGTTTTTTGTTTTGTCATATTTAATATATATCATATTTTTTATATTCCTATTTTATTTTTAATTTTAAATATTTTTCTAATAATTCAACATTTGTCTCTTTAGCAATGTCCAATTAATTCAGTTCTTTATATTTATTAGTTGTATAATTCACTCCAGAATTTCTATCTGACTCCTTTTTATACTTTCAGTTCTATGAGAAATTATTGTTTGACATGTAATTTCTAAAACATATTATTCTTCATTATTTTAAAATTTGAATGTTGATAAAACCATTGCCTTGATCACCCTTTAGTCTGTTTATTTTTTCTATTTATTTTACATTACCGCATACATTTCATAGGCCTAGTTATTTTCTATTGCATGCTGAACATTATTTAGGAAAAATTATGAAACTAATTTGAAGCTCTGAATGATCTTCTTGTAATATGGAGTCACTCTTATTTGTCTTGGAGGCAGCTAGGCATAGAGTATCATAATCCAATCAGGAAATGAGATGGTTCTCTACTATGAGGCAGTTGTTTTTCTACTTCACCCTTATTGCACTAAGGTGAAGCCTTGGATGACTCAGTAGGGCTTCCTCTTTTTATTGGACCCCAACGCCAAAATTTGTCCAACAGTATAATGATTCCATACGCTCTGTCCTTAGCCTCCAAACTGGTGTTTTGAATCAACACAAAACTTGAGAATAAACATTGGTGCACATGCAGGGCTTACCTCTCTGTGATTACCTGCTCTTCCATGTCTTGGCTCCACAATTCCTCAATGCCTTGATAGCTTTCCTGTGCCACTAAATATGACTTTTAGAATACACTTATCCACGTTTCTAATTATACTTTCAGCAGGATGTTTGGTCCAATAATAGACTGCCATTTCCAGAATTAAAACTCAGGATCTTTCCTTAAAAATCATATTTTAAAAAAAATGCCCCTTGCTAGTATTTAGAAATACATTTTCCATATTGATCTTCCTATATAATAAAGAGCTAATATGCAAATGGTTTTCACGCCCTCGCGCATTTGCACTCTTGTGCCAGGGCCAGGGAACCTGAGGCTGTGCCCCCCATCCCAGCATCGATTCCAGAGGACTTGAGGCTGTGCCCCCTGCCCTGGCGCCTGGGCCAAGGGAACTGAGGCCGTACCCCCTACCTGGTGTGCCTTGACGGGGGAACTGAGGCTGTGTCCCCCACCCTGGTGCCAGGGCTGGGAGACTTGAGGCTGCACTGGGGGACCTGAGGCTGCACCCTCTGCCCTCGGGGCTTGACGGGGCACCTATGGCTGTGCCCCCCATTTGGCAGGGCTTGATGGGGGACCTGAAGCTATGCCCCCCACCTGGCGGAGCTTGACAGGGGACCTGAGGCTGCATCCCCTGCCCTGGCGCTGGGGCTGGGGGACCTGAGGCCATGCTCTTAAACCTGGTGCCGGGGCCAGGGTACCTGAGGCTGCACCAGGGGACCTGAGATTGCACCCCTGCCTGGTGTGGCTTGATGAGGGACCTGAGGCTGTGCCCCCTGCCAGGTGGGGCTTGAATGGGAGCCTGAGGCTTTGCCACCCATCCAGCACCAGGCCAGGGGACCTGATGCTGTGCCTCCCGCCCTGCTAGGCTTGACGAGTGTGGGGCTGACTGCATCTGGGTCTCACACAATTTTGAGGCATGCACAGCTGGGTGGGGACTTGACTCTGGGTCCTGTGGTACGCCCCAGACTCTGACAGAAGGGAGATTTTTATATACAGTTTATTAATTTTCTTTCATCTCTGTCACTTCTATTATGGAGAAAGGGCAAATAGCAATCTTAAAATATTTCCTCTAATTAATTCCCTTTTAATGTGGACAAATTTTGTGCACTGGGCCACTAGTATATTAATAAACTCGTTAAGCTTTCTTAATATTTTGAATTTTTATACAGTATGTTGTCTTCCCTTTGTTGGTGATTATAGTTCCCTGACTGGTATTCTCTAGAGCCAATTTAGTATATATATTCCACCACACATAGTACATAGATATTTAAAAAACAAATTTGATCATGTTACTCCTGTTCAATGATTTATCATCATAACAAAAATAAGATCTAATTGCGTTATTTCCTACGTAGCCCTCTGATATCAGGTTCCTGTATTTTCTTGCAAACTAGGCTCCTTCTTCTGCAAACTCCAACAAAACAGACTTTTCACTAGTGCTGTCTTGAGTGCTTCCCATTAGGAAAAATATAACTTGAACAGCTGTGCAAAGAAGGCTATGTATTCTTTGTATTTCAGCTTAAATGTCATACCTATAAAGTTTTTTTCTCTTACCATCTTATCTAAATTGTATCTAGGTCTCTCCCACTGTCCTTACTATTTATTCTTTTTCATTAAATCTTGTTTGTTTTCTTTGTAGCACTTACATTTTTTTAAGTCATATGTTGCTTGGGAAGTTTATTTTTTTAATTTAAAAATTATTTTAAGTGGTCTTCTTATTAGAGTGTTAAAATCACGAGGGCAAGGATTACTGTGTTTTGCTCCCTCTTGTGTTCCCAGTATCTTGGATTGTGCCTTGCTCATAGTAGATGCTCAATAAATATTCCTTAAATCCGTTATTGTGGCTTCAGATTTCTCTAAATGTTACTAGACCTCTTTTTAGAAAGATACAACTTGTTCATTTAATTCAGGCTTCAAAGTTATGGATGAGCCCTTTTTCTGTCACTAGCAGCATATCACATTCCCAACTTTATCTGTAAATAACAGGTTTGGTTTCTCCATTTACTGGGATCATTCTCTCATTAACCAACTGCCTTTATGGTTGTGGGAACCATACAGAGGGAGAAAAGTTAAAGTATCTTTCTTTTTTCTTACCATGTAGTGGGAATCAGACTATGTTTTTTCTTTTTTTAATCTTTATTGTTGAGAATATTATAGATGTCCCCTCTTTTTCCCCCCCTTTCCCCCCCTCCACCTGATTCCTGCCCACCCCAGGTCTTCACCACCCTATTGTCTATGTCCATGGGCAATGCATGTTAACATATAAGTTCTTTGGTTAATTTCTCCCATCCCCCACCCCCACCTTCCTTCCTTCTGAGATTTGTTAGTCTGTTCTATGTTTCCATGTTTCTGGTTCTATTTTATTCATCAGCTTATTTTGTTCAGTATATTCCATATATAATTAAGATCACTTGATATTTGTCTTTCTCTGACTGCCTTATTTAGCTTGGCATAATAATCACCAGGTCCATCCATACTGTCTCAAAGATCCTTTTTTTTTTAAATAGCTGCACAGTATTCCATGGTGTAAATGTACCACAGCTTTTTTATCCACTCATCTACCCATCTATTCTTTGCCCACCAGTCTAAGCCTTGATCAATCTAATCCTGTCTTAGAAAGAAGAAACTCCATGACTTTTATAAATTTAGTAATATGATATTTTTTGTTTTCCTACTAGGTCCTTTTTCCACTTAAACCCATATAACAAAGGGTAGAGAAGAGGATCCTGATGTCTATTTTTCTCTAGAGCCTTGTCTTCTTTGATATTCCGTGATTTATGACTAAATTAAACAGGTCATGAAGAGAGTACTCTATATTTATGACAGGCATCAAAACTCCCAACCTACTTATATTTTACATGTCATAGAGGGCATTGCTCCATCTGTACCTCTGTTCACAGAGCACTATAATTGGGTCCAGGAAAGGTTGGTCACCATCGTATTCTGTAGAATTAACAGGCACTACTGAAAACCTTTTAACAAATATATGCCCTTTCATCTCTGCAATGCTTTGAAGATATAAAATCA
>PVJC01033212.1:0-19483 GCA_004026665.1 Murina feae | reverse complement strand
ACACACACAGGAGGACTGCTCCGAGCCTCTGATGCAGCTGGGGGCAGGTCCCCAGTGGCCACACACACACATACACACAAAAGGCACCTGGCAGACTGGGGCCATCATAGGACATCCACTGAGGGGGTCCCAGACTGTGAGAGGGCACAGGCCGGGCTGAGGGACTCCCTCCACCCCGAGTGCACAAATTTTTGTGCACTGGGCCCCTAGTCCTATATAATAAAAGGCTAATATGCAAACTGACCAAATGGTGGAACAACTAGTTGCTATGACAGTCACTGACCACCAGGGAACAGATGCTCAATGCAGGAGCTGCCCCCTGGTGGTCAGTGCGCTCCCACTGAGCAGGGGAAGCACTGCTCAGCCAGCAGCCAGGCTGACAGCTGGTGAGAGGAGCAGCAGTGGTGGGAGCCTCTCTCACTTCTGCAGCAGTGCTAAGGACCCCTCAGGGGATGTCCGCCTGATGGCTTTAGGCTGGACTGCGAGAGGGCGCAGGCTGGGCTGAGCTCCCCCCCACCAGTACACGAATGTCATGCACCGGTCCTCTAGTTAACTATAAAATGCCCAACAAAAATGTGAAAAACACATATGCACAGTTTAATAAATAGCAGAACCATCTCCCACCCACTGGTCAGAAAAGAATCTTCTCATATCATATTCTCTTGCTCCTCCTGTGATGTGTAAGCAACAGCTGAGAGCTGTTTCAGAATCTACAGCTCATATGTTTGTGCTCAAGAAGGGAGCAAATAAAACAAAACTCTGCAAGGATGTCTGGCACTGATTTCCGTAGTGCTGGATGGGAGAGATTTATATGTGTTGGGGAAAAGGATGGGAATGGCCCAGACAAGTCTTAAGATGACAAACTATAAGGCTAGCTTTCCAGAGCAGAAATAGATATTTTCTTCACAGTTCTTCCTACCCCATTCAAAGGTATCAAAAGCCCCTCCTGTCCAAACCACCCTGTCACATAGGACTCGCTTCCTTCCAGATGTGTAAATACACAGTACGTAATGTATAAAATCACACTTGTGTACACTGGAGTGTTTCCTCTGGCAACCTCTAAGCTGACATATAAGAGGACCACTTACTTGGCCCCTTCACTTACCTTTAGTTGTATATCCTCCAATGACATAAATTTTCCCCTTACACTCACACGCAGAGAACTCAGCCAGAGGATTTGGTAAAGGTGCCACAAAATTCCACGCGTCCTGCTCAGGATTGTAACACTCAACATTAGAAACGACCTGCCCACCAATGGCATAGAGTTTTGAATTAACAGCCACAAGTTTGAAGTTAGACCTGAAAGACAGAACACAAGGGTTCACAAAGTCAGTTCTCTTGATCATGCAGAAATAAGATGATGGCAGGAACTGCCAAAGCAGAGTGTGGAACCTGTTGGATTGTGGAAGAAAATCTGCTCTCCACGTTGGGTGACATTCTGCCTGGAGACAGGGGAATAGCTAAAGGGCATCTCAAATTTCACTCTTGTCCCCAAAAGTCCACAAGAATGGTGCCTTCTCCAAACTTTAGCAATTGAAGATAAGCAGTTCAATATCACAAGACCTGATCTTGCTTAGCCTTACACCAGAACCAAAGTTACTCTGCTTACTAAACTCAGTACCTTCTTTTCAGGAGCAAGACCAAGTGTTAAGGGAGAAAAGCACCCGCTCCACTCCCTTGTCTCTCTCTATTCAGAATGTTTACCTCATTCTTCCTACTATGTGGGTAGGCTCCATCTGAGGTAATCACCAGCACTGCTTACACAGAAAGGCATATACAAAGTGTGGTTGCTAAAGGGTGGTTCAGAGACCCCATTACCGAGAGCACACCAAAAGGACTGCTGTTCCTCCCTCCTCCCTAGGAAGGTGTCTTATATGGTGCTTCAAAACAGGTAAGGTGGGCAGATAAGCACTGAACTGGTTAAAACTATTTTGATCCAGCATTCTTAGGGTACTTATACGTGTTAACTCAACAAATCCTTATATCAACAAGTGCTCACCTATCATAACATTAAATGATTTTTAAAAAGAGAAATACACTGATTTCAAGCCCCATAATCAGTAATAGAATTAAATGCTGCTCAGGCTTCAGCACAGGGGAAGGAGAAACATTTGGAAGTGCTGGACCAGTCTACTGTCTCAAGTTCACAATAGTATGAGCAGACCTGGGGCAGAAATCAGAACACCGGGCTTGAGTCCCAGCTCTGCTGACAATCAGCTACCTGACCCGGGCCCAACCCTTCACTTCCTCATCTTTTATATAGGGTAATACCCAACACAGTGTAGTCAAAACAATTAGAGCAAACAATTGGTCAGAAAATACTACACAGAGATAAACTGCTAGCATTATAGTTTCTCCATGTTCTAGTAGCTACATATATAAAAGTCTAATATGCAAAGTATCTCCTCAGGAGTTCGATCGCTTGCTATGACATGTGCTGACCACCAGGGGGCAGCATGGAATGAAACAAGGCCCTGGCTGGCAGCTGGCAGCTGCTAGGGACCCTACCCATGCACAAATTTCATGCACTGGGCCTCTAGTATGAAATAAAGAGGCTAGACCAAGTGAATTTAGAGGCCACGTGCAAAAACAATGATTTCTTCAAAAGTAACAACATCCAAAGAAAGAAAGGGGATAGAGGCAACGAAGTATGTAAGAGGATAGACGAAGCAGTGGCAGTGGACCATACCTGATCTAAAGGTATCTGATCAACACTGATGCATTAGGACTCAGGACATATGTGAGTGATAGCAACCTACTAAAAAACTAAGATTTTTAAAGTGCTTGTAATGTTTATACCTAACTAAGCTTTAGTTTAGTTTTGCTTTTCAAATCAGAGAGTGAATAGAGTCCTCTTCATCAAGAAGCCCATATTGTCTATTAAACCCAGCCAGCCATTCCATTTTTCATGCCAACAGACCTCACAGAGGCGGCAACTACTGGGGGGTCCCTGATTCATGTTGCTTACTTTTCCTGCTGCCAATGGTCCTTAAAATCTGCCCATGATGCCCTCTCTATGCGTACAAATTTGGGGAACCAAGGGAAATAAAGCTTGTAAATAAGCACTAAATTTTACCAGCCCACAATTTGTTTTTGCTCCCTGTACACAGATAATAAATTTTGTCTGATCAAAACAGTTCTTAGTATTCACCCAGCAGCATCATTTGTCCTCAGCAAACATGCAAGGGGCTTCTTTATGAGGCTGAATGAATAGGCAGTTAAAAGTAAATGCTATCTCTCCAGACCCCAACATGCTCGAATTCACTTGAAGGGGAACATTTTTCTACACTGAATTTGTGTCCAGATGAAACTGCTACCTCAAAACAGACCTCTTAATGAAGAGGCCTACCGCTAAGGGGTCTGAGCCCAGACTTGTACAGGGAAATCTCGGCTCCACTGCTCAACAGCTATGTGACCATGGACACGTCACTGAGCCTCAGTTTCCCCACCTGTGAAGTGGGGATAAGAATACATTGTTTGTGGGAAATGAGTAAACTCGTCATATCGCTTTTTATACCAAAGTTAAAACTCATTTTGTTCCGCTAAGCTGTGGGGCGCGGGAAACTTGTAAACAGGGGCGCCGAACGGGTGACGGACTAAGCATTATCTATTATCTACTAGTGGCCCCATGCACGAAATTCATGCACTTTAAAAGGGGATTAATTAGAGGAAATATTTTAATATTGCTATTTGCCCTTTCTCTGTAATAGAAGTGTCAGAAATTTAAAAAATTAGTAAAACATATATGAAATTCTTCCTCCTGCCAGAGTCTGGGGTGCACCATGGAACCCAGTCAAGTCTTCAACCACCCACATGCACCTCAAAATCGCTCAAGACCAAAACCTGGCCGGCCCCACTTCATTGGGCTAGATCCAGACCTGGCTGGTCCCACCCTGTCAAGCCCTGCCAGGTGGAGGGTGCAGCCTCAGGTCCCCTGGGTGCCAGGACAGGGAGGCACAGCCTGAGGTCCCCCATCAAGCCCCACTGGGTGGAGGGAGTGGCCTGTGATCCCCCAGCCTGGCACCAGGGCAAGGGGCACAGCCTGAGGTCCCCTGGCCTGGTGCTGGGGTGGGGGCATGGCCTGAGGTCCCCCGGCCCAGCACCAGGGCAGGAGCACATCTTGAGGGCCCCCATCAAGTCCCGCTGTGTTGGGGGCACAGCCTCAGGTCCCCTGGCCTGGAGCTAGGGCGGGCAGGGGGCATGGCCTGAGGTCCCCCGGCATGGCACCAGGGAAGAGGGTGCAGTCTGAGTTCCTCTGACCTGGTGCCAGGGTGGGGAGAGCAGCCTGAGGTCTCCCATCAGTCCCTGCTGGGTGAGGGGCGTGGCCTAAGGTCCCTCGTCAACCCCTGCTGGGTGGGGGGCATGGTCTGAGGTTCCCCAGCCTGGTGCCAGGGCGGGGGGAGCAGCCTGAGGTCTGCTGTCAAGCCCTGCGGGTGGAAGGCACGGCCTGGGGTCCCCTGTCAAGCCCCATGCAGGAGGTGGGTGGGTGCGCAGCCTCAGGTCCCTGCTGATTGCTCCTTAAGGCTCGTTATGGGAACTTAGCCTCAGCTGTGGGTGCAAATTGACAGGAGTGACGGTCAATTTGCATATTCCCTCTTTATTATATAGGATTGTCGGCGGTACCCTATGCGTCTACCTGCTGATACAATAAATTTGGGACCGAACAAAAAACAATGGCGGGAAAATGCCCACTTACAAAGTGAGAAGAGCACAATATTGCACATGGTAAGGACTGAAAAGGGTCACACCTGCAGAATCAGGTCACTTAGAGGAAATGCTTTTCTGGATATCCTACACCTGAGTTTCTCCACTTCAGGAGGGTCGGTTTCTCATTTGTCAACTACAACTGTTATTGGCCGTGATGCACTCTGGGATTCTGTACAAAGTCCTCTCTCATTCATAAATTCTTGTCATCCCCCGCCTCATTTCCAATTTTCTGAAAATAATTTTTCCACTCTTCATTTCCTCAATGGTAAAGGTATGAATTTAAGCTATCAATGATTTTTAAATTATGGCCTCTGCAGTGTTTTTATTAATATTGATCCCTGACAATACATTCAGGAGGCAAAAAGAATAATTTGTAAAACCAGATAATTTGTTGGAGCTATATACTTGACTTACTTATAGGAAACAGAAAGGAAAGAAAAATTCAATGATTTAATTTCTACTTCACTTAGAAGAAGTACAAAGCTCTTTAAATCCTTTAAAGCTAGCCCTGGCTAGTGTGGCTCAGTGGATTGAGGACTGTCCCATGCACTGAGAGGTAGCTGGGTCCATCCCAGTGAGGACATATGCCTGGGATGTGGGCTCGATCCCCAGTAGGGAGCATGCAGGAGGCAGCAGATCAATGTTCTCTCTCATCTCCCTCTTCTTTCCTCTCTCTCTAAAATCAATAAAAAAACATATTCTTTGGGGAAAAAATCCTTAAAAGCCAAGTTACATAAAACCAGCACACAAATATCAATGATTGATAGCTATATACAACTGTAGGGAGATGGAGTGGCATATAGTATTGGCCCTGTGATTACATGCAAGTAAAATAAACTCAGCCTCAGTTTCCCCTTTCTGGAAATGGGACTGAAAATAATACCTACCTCACAGAGATGCTGTGGGCATGAAATAGCAATTGACATCTAAAGTAGTGACCATAGTAAGCAGTTACCACCATATGCTGCCCAGAGCACCTGCTCAATTCATTGCTATGAATTGCATAGAAAAGTCTGTTGCCATTACAGTGAAAATCAGATTGAAATGCCAAGGTCCTTTCTCAACCATTCGGAAGAGGATTGTGTAGTCTGAGGACCCTCCAGGTGCTTCTGCCTCCTCTCTCCCCTTCTGCTGCCTACTTTCTGCCACCTCTTTATGTATTAACCTCCCCCGGGGACCAGGAAGAAGAGAGGGGAGAGGTTAGGAAACAGAATCAGTCATGGTTCCTACCTACTACTATCTCTGAGAAACTTCAGTGCTCAAAGCGATTTAAACTATTGGCCACAATTATATTGGGGGTAGGGGGAGGGAATAGACACATAGCTTGTTTGCTCTCCCACTATTCTCAGGCTCCACTGAACATTAACCAGAGTAAAAAATCTCTTGATGGCTCCAGGACTCTAGAAATGCTCTAAAATACTAAACTTTGGCTCAGAGGGCAGGGGACAGCTAAGGCTGACAACGCTGATGCCACCTCTGCCGGGAGACTGACCAGTCTCTCTCCCAGCCTTGCTGTGGT
Organism: Murina feae; assembly: GCA_004026665.1. Classification (NCBI taxonomy): domain Eukaryota; kingdom Metazoa; phylum Chordata; class Mammalia; order Chiroptera; family Vespertilionidae; genus Murina; species Murina feae. Next base: position 13,257 of record PVJC01033212.1, on the reverse strand, counting down.
CACAGGCAGAACAGGAAGACACACCCAACTCCAACTTCACAGCAAAAGAGCAGGGCAACGTAAGGGGTCATTAGAGGCAACTTTAGAAGTAGAGAAATTAAAGTTCTGACCATGGCCACAGCGGCCGGCTTCTGCAAGTTACCGTTAATTAAAGTGAGGAGGGAAAGCAAGCAATTTGGTGAGCACACAAGCTTTTACGTGCAAAGAGCTATGTCCCAATGACCAAGATCAAATGCGCATTCAGACCATGGTGCAGTGTTGCACGCCTGGACTTCAAAGCATCCTCTCCAAGACTGATGGGGACTCACTGCCACGTTCAAGTGTGTGGGCATAGCCCTAACCGTTTATTTCTGTATCTGCTGCTGCCATACAGCATGATGTTCTCCAGGCTGCAAAGGGCTTTATAAAACCTCCCAAGCCTAGGGTTCCTGGCCGTCCTTATTTAAGAATCTGGGATTGCGGCACTATTCAGTGCCTGGGGGAAGCAGGCCGCCCTGCCTCTGACCGTTAGTCAAAGTGAAGCAGTGCAGATCCGTCCCACAAGCAGTGAATCAGAGTGAATGGAAATGCTGTGTAAAACCTGCCATTTTTACTCAAAGTTCTAAGTTCCCTGCAGTGTTTCTGAAACTTGTGTTGGATGCATTAGCCAGAAACAAGTGGGTTTCATTTATACTTGTCTCATCAATTATAAATTCCTGCAGCCAGCAACTATGTACTCCTGGTTTATCCAATGGTGACAAGAAAAATACTGGACATGAAGGCTGTGGTGAAGCTAAAGCACACATGATAAAATTCTGAGAAGCAGCCCAGTACCATAACATATCTATGCTCCATTTCTTGGAAGAAAACACTTTTTAAAAGGAAAATTTTTAAATCTGAATGAAGACGATCACTGCCAATCTGTAAGCCATAACTTGTAAGCTCTCTAAATAGTTATACATATTCAATAGGTACTTCCATTTTTGTTACTATTCCTAGTAGACACTTTGAGCAATCTACTTAACTTCCAGTGCCTCATTTTCCAATCTGTAAAATGGGAACCTGCCTAATACAGCCCTTGTGAAGAATAAGTGAGATAACACATGTAAAGTAGTAGGAACAGTAACTAGCACAGACTAAATACTCAATTAAGTGTTACGTGTTTTTTCAGCTATTCTAAATAACTATAGAGACTGTTAAAAGATTAAACTGTTCACTATATGACTATAAAGTTATTCGTTGGCTTTTATCACAGTAACAAAAAATCTATGCCACAATTCAACAAACCATGCATTGCACACATCTATCATTTTTGGACACCATCTTTACAGTAGGAATACATAAGCACTGAATAAGTAACTGGACTCAATTAGAAGGGAGAGAGACACACATAAACAAAAAATTTCAGTTCAAAGTGGGATTGTGCTAGAAGAACACAGAGTTTGAACCCATTGAGGATTCAGGAAGGGACACCTGTTTGACAGTATGTCAGATCTGAGTCAAAGCTTAGGGAGCTAAAGAAGGGTACACCCTCCAATGTGGCATCAATAACCAACTAGAAAATATAACTTAAAAAGTATCTTTGTAGGAAAAATGCACATGCTACAAAGATAATAAGAGAAACTTTTCACGAAGAACCGAAAGACCTAAATAATTCTGGATAAAGAAACTATTTTTCAAGCTGTAAAAATATTATAAAGCTGTGAATCCTCCTCCAAATTAATCTAATGCTACATAATCCTAATCAAAATCCCAACAGGACTTGACAAGCTGACTCTAAAGCTTATCTGAAGAAGATATGCAAAAAAAATAGCCAAAAGAATTAAAACAAAACAGAACAAAGGGGGCTTTGTTTTACTAGACAAAAAATAAGATAAGGGGTAGGTGGACAAAAGTAGGTTTACAGTTATCTGTATGGAAAAAGATATGCTGGTTATGATTATTATAATAGCTTTCTTAACACAAAAGAATGTCACTCATGCCCTAACCAGTTTGGCTCAGTGGACAGAGCGTCGGCCTGTGGACTTAAGGGTCCCAGGTTCGATTCTGGTCAAGGGCATGTACCTTGGTTTCGGGCACATCCCCAGTAGGGGTGTGCAGGAGGCAGCTGATTGATGTTTCTCTCTCATCGATGTTTCTCACTCTCTATCCTTCTCCCTTGCTCTCTGTAAAAAAATCAATAAAATATATATTTAAAAAAAAAAAAAAGATTGTTACTCATAACTGTAAATCTACTTTTGCCCACCCCACAGATTACCAAACTACCGTAATTTAAAAAATGTGTTACTGATGCAGGAATAGCCAATCTGCCAATTTAAAAACAAGAAAATGAGCAGATGATAACTGGTTTTGCAAATCATAGTGAGAAGGATTAAGGCCTCTGGGACATTTCGAAAACTTGTTATATTATGCCTTAAATAAAAATAAATCCCAAACAGATTCAGATCTAAGTGTAAAAAGGCAAAATTTAAAAATGTATCATTAGATAGATGAATATTTTATATATTTTTAGTTTGTAGAATCCTTTCCTATGTAAGATAGAAAGTTCAAAGAATTCATAACAATTTGACAGCAAAACATTTTAAATATCTTCATATAAGAATATACTAAAGCCCTGGCTGGTTTTGCTCAGTGGATAGAGTATTGTCCTGTGAACTGAAGGATCCCAGGTTTGATTCTAGTCAAGGGCACATGCCTGAGTTGTGGGCTTGAGCCCCAGTAGGGGTTGTGCAGGAGGCAGCCAATCAAGGATTCTCCCTCATCATTGATGTTTCTATCTCTCTCTCCTTCTCCTTTCCTCTCTGAAATTAATAAAAATGTATTTCAAAAAAAAGAATATGCTATAAACTTTAAGTCCAAAACTAGAGCCTGCACTTTTTGAGCCTGCAGTTTTTCTTGTTTTATTTGTTTTTTAAATGGAGTAAGCTGCCAACATTTTTAAAAAATCAGGATATCTACATGTCTGACACACGGTTTCTCACTTCCATTTGGCAATACCGTAGCCAGCTGTGGCTGAGAGGTGGAGCCCTCTTGTGGTGGGGCAGTAGCTCTCTGGTTCATCATAACTCCCACCTCTTCTCATTGACTTTACATCCATGGTCACTTTAGGCATTTATGAACCTTATGATAAAAGACAAGGGACTGATATCTACATATATAAATATAACAAAATAAACATGAAGAAGATAAACAAGCCAATTTTTAAAAAATTAGCAAAAGCCACTTACAAAAGTATACAAATGGCTGACAATCATATGAAAAGAATGACCTCTCAATCAGAGGCATCCATACCAGTCACCTACCCACGGTTTCTAGGACTGTGCCATATAGAACTAGCTCGCACATCCTAGCTGTTCAATGTAGCACTGTGTATAATGGCAAATGGAAGTGATGTGAATACTCATGAAGAAGGGATAGTTTAATTACATTATAGTACATCCATGGGCTGGAATACTACATAGCTATTAACAAGGCTGGGGCGGATCTGTTTGCTGATATAGAAAAAACTGTCAGCTACAGGAATGTTAAGCGGAAATATCAAGTGCTATAATAATCAGCTTAACTTAAGCAATTTGAGTAAAACTATACATGTATGTTATATATGCACCCCCACATGTACATCATTTCCCCTATTAATCACTATCAACATAATTATGAATATCTAATATAATAAAGGAGAAACATGCAAATTGACCGTTACCACCAGCCAATCAGAGTGGCTGTATGCAAATTAACCCAGCCAAGATGGAAGCCAACAGCCATGGAGCTAGAGCAAATCAAAGGCTTCTGTTGCAACTGCCTGCCTAGGCTGGCTGAGCCTCTGCTCACAGCCACGCCCACCAGCCAATCAGAGCAGCTGTATGCAAATTAACCCAGCCAAGATGGAGGCTGGCAGGGCTGCTCTGCACTGGGAGCCTCCACGGCCGGCTGGCATAGCTGTGCCAGGTGTGTCAGCTCAGTGGGGGGGGGGGTCTGGCCTGGGGCCTCCTTGGGGCGTCCAGGAGCAGCTATCCTGGGTCTGCTGCCTAGCTCCACCCCCAGGAGCCTCTGAGGAGTAGCCAGGAGCGCCTGTCCCGGGTCCACTGCCTGGCTCTGCCCCTGGAGGCCTCTGCAGGACATCCAGGAACGCCTGTCCTGGGTCCACTGCCTGGCTCTGCCCCTGGGGGCCTCTGCAGGACATCCAGGAACGCCTGTCCTGGGTCCACTGCCTGGCTCTGCCCTGGAGGCCTCCGCAGGGTGTCCAAGAAGACCCGTCCAGGGTTCGCTACCTTCATCCGCCCCCCAGGGACCTCCACAGGGCGTGCGGGAGCGTCTGCTGCACAGTGCGGAGAATCCGAAGCCAGTTCACTGCCCAGCTCCACCCCGGGTGTGTTTGCTCAGCAGCAGGGCCCCACCGAGGGATTCTGCACCAGCGTCCGCCCCTGGCTTGCCACCCAACTCTGTGCCAGGTGTGTCCCCTCAGCAGTGTGGGCCCAATAGGCATGTGCAATTGTGGGCCCTCCGGTGGGAAACGTCCAGGCCTGCACTCACCAGCCTTCCCACCCACCAGTGCACGAACCCTGAAGGGGCTGTGGGAAGCCTGAAAATGGCCCTCAGCCCCTCACCCAGGCTGGCCAGGCATGCCAGCAGGTGGACATCCCCCCCGAGGTGTCCCAGACTGCAAGAGGGCACAGGCCGGGCTGAGGGACCCCCACCCCCCGAGTGCACAAATTTTTGTGCACCGGGCCCCTAGTACATTTATAATTTATAAATATTAATATGTATTTGAATATATAAGTATACCTACAGATAAACATTTTTTACTCTATAATAATTTTTCATGTCATTTGCAATTTTTCTAAGCATGACTTCAGGCATTATTCAAATACTTTTATTTTTTTCCCTTGGAGTGGGGAGGGGGGTACAGAAGACTACCAAGGATTTGTCAAGAAAGAAAAGAATTTTATGAGGTTTAGTGAGAGAGTTGTGGAGCTATGGGAGATGTGCTGAGCATCAGCTGACATAGCAGAAGACACGTGTGTACAGGTGACAACCTGCTGGGCCTTACACCCCTAATCTCAGTATCACTCATAACCACTGAATGCTTCTTTGTTGCTTTAAGTAAAACTCCTAAAATTTGTTTAGAAATAATATCTTGTCCAACTGGAGTGGCTCAGTGCTGACCTATGAGGTCACGGTTCGATTCCTGATCAGAGCACATGCCCAGGTTACTGGCTCTATACACAGTGGAGGGCGTGCAGGAGATAGCCAATCAATGATTCTCCCTCATCACTGATGTTTCTATCTCTCTCTTCCTCTGCCTTCCTCTCTGAAACCAATAAAAATATATTTTAAAAAATAACAGTAATAATATTCCTGACATTCAATTTTAAATATGATGTCATCTTAGCAGTATAAATAACACACTAAAAAGGAGCAGGAAGAAAATATGCTAATCTATAGATGGCTACTGCCTCTAGGAAGGAGAGAATAGCAGTTGATAGCCTTTCTTGCTTCTTAATTCTTTTCTTTTTTCCAATTTTCTAGAATAACTACATTTTTTAAATATATTTTGTTGATATTTTACAGAGAGGGAGAGGGATAGAGAATTAGACACATCGATGAGAGAGAAACATCGATCAGCTGCCTCCTGCACACCCCCTCCTGGGGATGTGCCCACAACCAAGGTACATGCCGGTGACTGGAATCGAACCTGGGACCCTTCAGTCCGCAGGCCGACGCTCTATCCACTGAGCCAAACCAGTCAGGGCGCTACATATTATTTTTAATCATTAGAAAAGGAACACTTACATTATAGTTGGAAATAAAGCTGGTATTCCCCCTGGTCTGGGGTGCCCCTCAAGTGAAGTAAACATGTGTAATAGCTTCCCCATTCCTGTTAAGACTTCCTTTGACAAGTAGTGAGTCCCCTGACTCCTTGCTCCATACTTCAGGACAGGAAGCATGGGGACACTGGAGATGGATACAGGTGGGCCAGAAGAAAGGGTATTCTTGCATTCTTGTCCTTTTTTGGGTTACATTGGTTCTTCTCCCACTTCTGAATGGCTCTGGGTCATCTTGGGCCCTACCATCTTTATTTCCTACCACCCCTTCCTGTATCTGCTTTGCTCCTGTTTTCCTATTCCTTTCCTGACTCCTTTCTCTACCCCTCCCCTCTTCTCTTCCCTTTGTTCAAGTCACCCAAGTTCATATTGGGAGGGTTTTGCAGGATGGGAAGGGAGGAGGTTGAGGTGGGTGGAATTATTCTAATAGGGTAGGTGACCATTTCCAGACTCAAGCTTTGGGTCAATAATAATGACAATCTGGGGATGAAGTGAGATGCAAAAGAGAGGATAAAAAAATATGAAAGACGGTCCTATACAGGTCATATGAACACAATCCCAAATATCATCTCCTGACCATAGATTGGCGCTCCAGTGTGGGAGGCTCAAAGGTCATTAACAACATCAACAAACAATCCCCCAAAGTCAGTGTCACAGCTTACTGCCCAATGCATCATCATTACCAGGATCGGAGCCTAAAAAATAAACTAAAAAGGGTAAAAGTAAAAGCAAAATTAAAGAACAGTCTTCAGCATCTTAGGAAACCACAGCATGTTTTCTCCCACTGGGAGAAAGGCCAAGGACGCAGTTGGCCTACAGACACAATACCTGCAAGGAAACCACTCAGCTTGCAGCCTTCCTGGGGGGCCTTCTCTTCCTTTCAAGTTCTTAGTTCATGGGGAGCTTTGCCAGAATCAAGGCCAACAACAGTCCTGGAGGTGCCACTGCCGCCTCGGCAACAGCCTCCTGCGCCTGCCCGGCAAGCATGAGGGGAACGAAGGAGGAGGCGGCATAGCTCCGCCGGGTGCTTACCTCTTCTGGTTCATGGAGGCCACCTGGAGCCACTCGTTGGTGCTGGGGTTGTAGGAATGCGCGGCGGAGATCTCCTGGCTGGTGATCCTGTACCCGCCCACGATGAAGAGGTAGTTGTCCAGGATGGCGGACCCGTAACCCCGGACGTTCACCAGGTCGGGAGGAAGGTTGTTGGCCAGCGGGAACCAGCGCTCGGTCATCTCCTCGTACCTGAGCATGGACGGAGGCTCCCCCTGGTAGGGGTGAGGGGCCAAGGGTCCCCCCAGGAAGTCCCCCAGGGCCACGAGGACCGGAGTCCCCGTCATCCGGGCCTCCCGCAGCCTCTGCTTCAGGCTGCCGTCCCCGGGGGCCGGCGCGGGTGAGACCAGGAGGTGGAACTGGGGCTGGCACAGCACCTCGTGGAAGTGCACCACCATGAAGCGCAGGCAGGCGTCCTGCAGGTCGGGCAGCCCGTACACCTGCGCCAGGCGGTACAGCTCCAGGCAGTTGGTGAGCCGCACCTGGGACAGCAGCAGCTGCAGCAGGGACGTGACCTGCAGGAAGGAGGCCGCTTCCACCAGCTCCGCCAGCAGGCTCGCCTCGTCCGCGTCCTCCCCGTCGGCCGCGCCCCCGCCCGGCTCGGCCCGCGGGCCCAGCAGCCAGCCCTCGCGCGCGCCGCCCGCGTTGATGAAGTCGAGCACCAGGCGCAGGCCCGGGGCGCTGAGGCCGCGCAGCTGCTGCACCTCGGGGCCGCCCGCCTCGGCGCGCAGGGCCTCGCGCATGCCGGAGCGGTAGAGGGCGCGGAAGTAGTCGCTCTGCTCGATGAGCTTCCTCTTGCTCACCGGGTAGCAGCGGTCCTCCAGGCGGATCTGCACCATCTCCTCGGCCGACATGGCGGGGGCCGCGGCGGGGCCCGCCAGCTCTGCGCGCTCGCCTCTCCGCCCCGCGCTCGCCGCGTTCCGGCTGGGCGCGCCGGGGGCTGGCGCCGGAGCCGGAGGAGCAGGAGGAGGGGGAGGAGGAGGGGAAGGAGGAGGAGGAGGCTGGCCGAGGGCCGCTGCTCCCGCCTGCGCTCGCCCGGCCGATCTGGGCGGCGGCGGCACCGCCAGAGCTGCCCCTCCTCCCGGGCCCGGACGCTGGGCTCAGTCGCGCGGCCCCCGAGCGGCGACCCTGTCCTCCCGGCCGCGCTCAACACCAAAGAAGGGCCGGCGGGCGCGCGCCGGGCGTGGGGAGGCGGCCGTCCCCGCGCGGGCCGTGTCAGCCGGGAGGGGACCAGCCCAGCCCGCGCCTCCTCCCGCGCCGCGCCCGCACTTCCGCCCGCAGGACCCCTGCGGCCGGCGGCCCCGCGGGCTGGCTCCGGCTCCGGCTCCGGCAGGGCTGGGGCTGCGGGCCTCGGACCCGGCGGCGCGGGAGCGGGGAGTCGGGGGGAGGGCAGGAAGCGCGGCCCCGCAGCCTCCCCCGCTCGCCGGGCGGAGGCTCTGCAGCCTGCGGCGTCTGCAGCGGCGCTCGCCCGCCCGGGGGCTGGAGGCGAGTTGCAGTCAGTCCGCTTTCCCTTCCGCGCTGCTTTCCTCCGAGGGGGCGAGACAAAACGCCCACGAGAGCGGCGTGGGAGGAAAGGGGTGAAGGAAGCCGGGGGTCCAGGGCGTCAACAACGCATCGCATCTGGGATCGCCCGTCCGGCCCGGCCCCGCTTGGTGTCCGGGGGGCTGAGGCTCACTGGCCGCCCCGGGTCGCGTAGGTGGCACCTACAGCTGAGCCTTGGACTTGGCATTGTGGAGGAGCCATCTTGCAGAAAGTCCAGCCGGTTGGCAGCAGGTCCTGCGGGGCTCGGAGCATGGGCGCACCCGATAGGAAGGCCTGGGAAGCGGAAGAGCTTGTATTTGCTGCTGCGGCCCGTTATCCGAGTTATGCTGTTAAAAGAAAGAAGTACAGCTCAACCAAAGTTAGATCGCGTGCCTTCTTTTCAAATACTTTTCTAACACATAGGAAGGTCATCGCTGCCCCTATTTCGGCTTGCTGGACTAGCCATTGGGAAATGTTATCTGTGGACAGAAAGCCTGGCCACTTTCGCTCATATTGGCCGAGAGAGGCGGCTTTTCTTGCCCCCTGTTATCCTTCCTCCCCCTCCCCTCTCCCTCCCCTCACACTGAGGACTAACTACTTAAGGAAGGACCACTTCTTCCTCGTCTTCCCTCACATTCCAAGTACCAGGAAGCTCGCCCCACATAATACGAAGGACCCTGCGTTGCCATGAGATATGAATTAATCCTGGGGAGGGACAGGATGGGGAGGGAGGAGGGGGAGGTTCCCTCTTATCTTACAAAACACCCCTGAAAACTTTCCCACACCAAGATTTGAGAACCAACCATGATGGTCCTTAACTTGGAGAGAATATGTGTTTTGCTTTTTTTTAAATGTGTTTGGACATTGTTTTTATTACTACAAGCTTCAGCTTTCTTCTTGAATGACAAGTTGTTAAATAACACCTTCTTAAGAAGTATGGTTTTCCTATTTAAAACGGAAGATTGGCAGAAGTTAAAAACCAGAGAAGAAAGTCCTATCTGTAAAACAAGAAATCCTTTCAACACATTGTTTGGTTCCGTTTGTGCTTCTCTCTGTGTAACTTAGCGGCTTCACAGTAAGGTGATGTCACCCATTATTTCCTTTAAAATCCACCATGGATAAGGAACTAAAATTTAAAGGCATAGAAAAAAAAAATCAAGTAGATTCTGGCCTCCCTGGAAAACGCGAAGGAAACAAAGATGGAGTTATGAGTTGCCTGTTAGGTCCCATGAAAAAACTTGTAGCTTTTCACTTTGTCCCACCTGCCCTTTATCACCACTCATCAAACATCATTCTCACGTGGACCTTTCGCCTTGTCCTCAATGAGGGTGCAGTTGAGACATTCTCAGGTTCTTGAGGGGTGAGTGGCCATGAATTTAGCAACCTTTTTGGGAAGATAAAGTGCCATGTCCAGGACCAGGCATTTAGCTGGGAAACTTGGGCCGGGAGGTGCCCCCTGCATCAAAGAGACTTGGGCCTGGGATGTATTTGTGCCTCCAGCGGCGACAATGCCAGATTCAGTGGTCAGCCAAGAAGAACAGGCTCCCAGTCTCTCCTCAGCCCCTTTAGAATCTTTCACCAATGGCGCTTTTGTTTCTCTACTGTCATAGATATGCCTCAGACTGGTATTTTCTTGCTTTTTTAAAAAAAGACCAAAAAAAAATCACGCTCAAAGAATGATGTGCTTTAGAAAGGCAAATCTCGCGTGGTAACATTATCAGACCAAGATCAACTCCGACAGGGAATCTGGGGTGTTAGTTTGACAACACTGGCACTGATCCTGTAAGCTTCTTGGCCCCAACAGGATACCATCATTTAGGACTGGAAGCATCTTAAAAGCTTGTCTTTTCAAAAGCACACAGTAAGCTTTCTGTTTAACCAGAAGAGCAATCTAAATTCTTTTATTTACAAAGCGTGTAAAATATTATGTCTAAGCTTCATGAAAATATTTCTTATGTATCCCTGAAGGCATAATTTTATAGATCTGTTATTGACTGATCACGGAATAGGAAAGGCAGGCCTTTGTGATAGCTATGGTTCACTTCAAGCACTTTCCATCACCGTCTTTTTTACAGAAGGCTAAAATAATGCTCAAACACCATTAGCTAGGCTAGTTCTTCAAGAATTTATGGAAAATATGTCTTTTGACCTAGAATGGGGGGAAATGTAAGTACAGATGTTTATCTAAATTTTTCTGTAACAATAAAAAAAAAAGGGTAACAATGTATAATTGCTGCTACCATTTACTGAATGTTAGCATTATACATAATAGTGCCAGGCACTGTTGGGCTTTGCATAGACTGCAATACCATGTTTATACTCTTTCAGAGCTGAGGAAGGTGAGGTGCAGAGTAAATTTTCACATATATAGAGAATGAAATATCATAGAGCAATTACAACTTTTGATGTAGACATCTTCCTTTAGAGACACTAAAAAACGAATTCTAGCACTGGCCGGGTTGCTCAGTGGCCATACACCAAAAGGTTGTGAGTTCGAATCCCAGTTCAGGCAGATATCTAGGTTGCAGGTTCAATCCCAGGTTGGGTGCATACAGGAGGCAACCAATCACTGTTTCTTTCTCACATCAATGTTTCTCTCTCTCCCTCTCTTTGAAAATCAGTAAAAACATATCCTGGGTGGAGATTTAAAAAAAAAAAAAAGACTCAGGTTCTAAACCACTATGAACCCATTCACACACAATTGTGTACATGCATCTGTTTTTCGGAGATGCCTAGAAGGATTTTCCAAAATATTAAGATTACTAGTGGCCTAGTGCACGAAATTCGTGCACATAAAAAGGGAATTAATTAGAGGAAATATTTTAATATTGCTATTTGCCCTTTCTCTATAATAGAAGTGTCAGAGATTAAAGAAAATTAGTAAAACGTATATGAAAATCTTCCTCCTGTCAGAGTCTGGGGTGCACCATGGAACCCAGAGTCAAGTCTTCAACCACCCACGTGCACCTCAGAATCGCTCAAGACCCAAACCTGGACAGCCCCCCTTCATTGCGCTAGATCCAGACCCGGCCGGTCCCACCCTGTCAAGCCTTGCCAGGTGGGGGTGTACACCTCAGGTCCCCTGGGTGCCAGGGCAGGGGGCACGGCCTGAGGTCCCCCATCAAGGCCTGCTGGGCGGAGGGAGTGGCCTGTGATCCCCCAGCCTGGCGCCGGGGCAAAGGGCACAGCCTGAGGTCCCCTGGCCTGGTGCTGGGGTGGGGGGCATGGCCTGAGGTCCCCTGGCCCAGCACCAGGGCGGAGGGCACACCTTGAGGGCCCCCTGTCAAGTCCTGCTGGGTGGGGGGCACAGCCTGAGGTCCCCTGGCCTGGTACCAGGGAAGGGGGAGCAGCCTGAGGTCTCTTGTCAAGCCCTGCGGGTGGAAGGCATGACCTGAGGTCCCCTGTCAAGCCCCATGTAGGAGGTGGGTGGGCTCGCAGCCTCAGGTCCCTGCTGATTGCTCCTTAAGGCTCGTTATGGGAACTCAGCCTCAGTTGTGGGTGCAAATTGACTGGAGTGATGGTCAATTTGCATATTCCCTCTTTATTATATAGGATAAGATCTTGAATAGTTTTTATTTTTATATTTTTCTATATGGTTTGGTTCTTTTAAATGAATGTATAGCAATTTAATAAAAGCAAAACACTTTTAAAAATTAATAACATTTATATTTCTCAGACCCGATTTCTTTAAAATAATTTGCATCAATTTTATCAAGTGATGAAATGAAAATGTTCAGTAAATACACAATTAGCATCTTTAAAATAAAGATGAAATATTCACTGTTTTTCAAACATCTTTTGAATTCAGTAAACCTATGCCATTACTTCACTACCACTTAAAAATTATCTTTATTTTTCAGTCCCTCCAATGTTCCTGGAAAACTTTTTTTTTATCCTCACTCAAGAATATTTTTCCATTGATTTTTGGAGAGTGGAAGAGAGAGGGAAAGACAGAGAGAAATATTGATATGACAGAAACACATCAATTGGTTGCCTCCTGCACTTGCTCCAACCACGGCTCTGGCCAGGGAGGAGACTGCAACTGAAGTATATGCCCTTGACCGGAATCGAACTCAGGACCCTTAAGTCCACAGGCTGACGTTCTACCCACTAAGCAAAACCAGCTAGGGCTAGGACAACTTTTATATTTGTTTTAACAAGCAAAGTCAAATTTTCCTTTCTTAAAGCATATGGAGCAATTTAAAGTAGCACAGTTCTTCAACTGGCTCTATATAAACTAGGTTGAATATCTACACAGAGACAACCCTTCCATTTATTTCAATCACCTATATTAGTGCTTTTCAAACATCTTAGGAAATCATCTGGGGCACTTACTTATAAAATAAGAATTCTGTGTGCTTGAAGTTGTCCCAGAGACTCCTTACGCTATCTTCATACTTTTTTATCCTTTTTCTTTTTTCTTCTTTTTTCTTTTTGCTTGTCCCGCTGGGTGGGTTTTGCTTCTTCATATTTCATATCTTTGACTTGCTTCTTGCGATCCTCTCGTCTGCTGTTGGATGTCTGTATAATATTTTTTATTTCAGTCAGTGTATGCTTAATTTCTAGTTGGCCCTTTATCATATCCTTGAGGGTCTCATTAGATTCATTGAGGAGCTGACTAAATTTATTGGCGGTCTCACTAAATTTATCGGCAGTCTCTAGAAATTTCTTGAAAAACCTAATAAGCGTGGTTTTGAACTCTATATCCTGTCGTTTTCTTTCCTCCATTTCTGTCATTTGTGGCCTGCTTCTTTGTCTCCGCATTTTGGCTGCGTCCCTTGCTGAGTTAGGCGATCACTGAGAGGGATTAACCTCTAAGCCACTTGGTTATGAGAGTCAGCTGTGTCTACAGTGGGAGAACTTCTGTGCTGGAGACACCCTTATG
>PVJC01033211.1:0-19491 GCA_004026665.1 Murina feae | reverse complement strand
ACACACACACACACACACACACACACAAAAGGCGCCTGGCAGACTGGGGCCATCATAGGATATCCACTGAGGGGTCCCAGACTGTGAGAGGGCACAGGCTGGGCTGAGGGACTCCCTCCACCCCGAGTGCACAAATTTTTGTGCACCGGGCCCCTAGTTTATAATAAAAAGCATTTGAGTTAAAAGTATTCAGTGGTAAGAAACTTGCCAGTCAGTGTTGCTCGGGATTGAGCATCAACATATGAACCAGGAGGTCATAGTTGGATTCTAAGTCAGGGCACATAATCAGTTTGCAGGTTAAACCCCTAGAGGAGAGCATACAGAAAGCAGCCAATTGATGATTCTCATCATTGATGTTTCTATCTCTCCCTTCCTCTCTGAAATCAATAAAAATATTTTTTATCTTTTCACATATATATACTAGGGGCCCAGTGCACAAAAATTTGTGCACTCGGGGGGGGGGGGGCGTACCTCAGCTCGGCCTGTGCCCTTTCACAGTCTGGGACCCCTCAGGTGATGTCCACCTGCTGGCATGCCTGGCCAGCCTGGTGAGGGGCTGATGGCTGTTTGTAGGCTGGCCAGGCCCCCCAGTGTGGACCCTCACCCCATGGGGTTGCGGCCAGCCTGGGAGATGGGCTGAGGGCCATTTTCAGGCTGCTCATAGCTCCCATTGACCCAACGTCCCAGCGAGGCTGGCTGGAATCAGGTTTTGAGGTTTATTTATCTTCTATAATTGAAACTTTGTTGCCTTGAGCATAGGCCCAAGCAGGCAACAAATCCTCCTGTTTGCTTCAGCTCTGTGGCTTCTATAATTGAAACACTGTTGCCTTGAGTGGAGGCCATAGCCAGCCTAGGCAGGCAGTTTCCTCCATTGCTGGTGCAACGGAAGCGTCCTGTTTACTCTAGCTCCATGGCTGCCAGCCGCCATCTTGGCTGGGTTAATTTGCATACAGTCACTCTGATTGGCTGGTCGGCGTGGCTTGGGTGTAATGGAGTGAGGGTCAATTTGCATATTACTCTTTTATTACATTAGAGATATATTTGTTTATGTGATGTATCACATTTATTGATTTGCAGATATTGTACCATCCTTGCATGCCCGAATAAATCCCACTTGGTCATGGTGTATGATCTTTCTAATGTAATGCTGGATATGATTTGCTAGAATTTTGTTGAGAATTTTGTCATCTATGTTCATGAGGGATATTGGTCTGAAATTCTCTTTCTTTTAATTGTCATTATCTGGTTTGGGATTAGGGTAATGCTGACTTCATAGAAAAAACTCGGAGGTGTTCCTTCCTCTTGAATTTTTTGGAACAGTCTGAGGAGGATAAGTTTTAGTTCTTTGAATATTTGGTAAAACTCCCCTGTGAAGCCATCTGATACAGGGCTTTTATTTGTTGGAAGTTTTTTGATTACTGCTTCAATTTGTTCCATAGTTTTCAGCCTTTTCAGATTTTTTTATTGTTCCTGATTGAGTCTTAGAAGGTTATATTTTTCTAGGAATATGTCCATTTCTTCTAGGTTGACCAGTTTGTTGGAATGGAGTTGCTCATAGTATTTTTTTTTTTAAATAATTCTTTGTATTTCTGTGGGTTCTGTTGTTATTTCACCTCTTTCATATCTGATTTTGTTTATATGAGTCCTCTTTCTTTCCTTCTTGGTTAGCCTGGCTAGAGGTTTATCAATCTTATGTATCCTTTCAGTAAACCAGCTTGTGGTTTCATTGATCTTTTGTAAATTTTTTTGTTTGTTTTTTGGGTTTTTTTTTTTAATCTATGTCATTTATTTCCACTCTGATCTTTATTACTTCCTTCCTTCTGCTCACTCTGGGATTTTCTACTTGCTCTCTTTCTAATTCTTTAAGTTATAGGGTTAGATAATTTATTACCAATTTTTCTCTTGCTGCTTTTAAGATTCTCTCTTTGCCTTTAACTTTTGGCATTTTAACTATGATGTGTCTTGTTGTAGGCCTCTTTGGGTTCATCTTACTTGAAACTCTGTGCTTTTTAGACTTGAAAGTCTCTTTCACCAGGTAGGGAAAGTTTTATGCCATTATTTCTTCAAGTAGGTTTTCAATAACTTGCATCTCTCTTCTTCTTCTGGCACCCCCATTATGCGAATGTTGGTATACTTGAAGTTGTTCCAGAGACATCTTACAATATCTTCATATTTTTGGATTCTTTTCCTTTTTTGCTCTTCTGGTTGGGAGTTTATTGCTTTTTCATATTCAAAATTGCTGATTTGATTATATATTCACAAGTTCTAACAATTCACAATCATTGCAATCAAAAGTATTTTTCTAAAACCATTTTTATTTTTGTTTAATTTAAAGATTTTAAGCTATACTAATTAACATGTTTGTGACGTTTCAGAAGAGGTATATGTAAACTTTTAAAATTTAAAATTTAGGTGCATGTTTTTTAATTAAATTTATTGAGGTGACATTGGTTAATAAAATTATATAGGTTTCAAGCGTACAATTCTATAGTAGATTATTTGTATATTGTATTGTGTCTTTACCACCCCAAGTCAAGTCTCCATCCATCACTATTTATCCCCTTAATGCCTCTTCTACCTTCACCACCCTCTTTTCCCTCTAGTAATCACCATACTGTTGTCTGTGTCTATGTGTTGTTTTTGTTGTTGTGTGTTTTTTTGCTTAATCCTTTAAACTTTTTACCCAAACCTCAACCCCCTTCTGTAATAAAATAAATGTGATAAACTGTATGATTAATGAAGCTCATAAAAACTTTAAGCTAACAATTACAAATCGATACTTTCCCTCTGTAGCATCTAAGAGCCAAATATTTTTATTTTTCCTTGGAATCGAATGACTTCTTGGTAAACTTACTACGTGAAATATTGTTTTATTTTCTAGTTCAGTCATATTTGACACTTGACAGAGTGTTACTTGCTGAATGGGTTTGCAGTACATTTTAGCCTACATAGTGAAAAAGAAGAAAAGGTTTAAAAGTTTTTAAACTAAAACTGTAAGTGAAAAGATGGAATAAAATATTTTCACCCTAACATTTCTAAACAAAGTTAAGGTCTTATTCTATCATTTATTTATTTACAATATTATACTCAATAAAAAACCAAGTCTTAAGAATGCAAATAGTAAATATTTTTAATTCAGAATTCAATATATTTTTTAGTATATAAGTCCAGTGATTTCCCTGGTCATAAGTCAGTCTATCTTAGCATGAATTTTTTAATGATATTGAGAGAATAACAGAAAACAACTTGAAATAAATACTCACTTCTAACTATTTAATTTTGAGATGTGCCTCTTTCTAGATTTTCTAATGTCTCTTTTTCACATAAATGTAAATTTATAGAGACGTAAAATTACTGGTGTAGTATAATATGTTCCTGGTAAGTAGAACAAAAAGTCATATTTATGTTTATCTTTAAGAGGTTATGTTTGTTCCTTAAAACAAATGCTTTCTGATTCCGTATGCTCTCTTTTTTGCTCTTGGCCCTTTGACAATTTTTCTGGATACATGTTTTGCCCAGATGATTCTTTAAAAGGGCAGGCCATGCAACTGAATCTGAAAGATAGGCTGCATCAGGGCTAGAGGATGTTATGAGTATTTGTAGCTTGCTCTGTTTTCTTTTACCCCAGAAGGAGCAATTTTTCTTAATGTGTCTATAGCTGTGGATGGAACAAGGTACTAATGTTGGAAAGGAAAAGTGCAAGGAACAAAGGCAAAAGATGGAAAAGTGTATCAGCTTTTCTCCTATTTTTCAATGATAATCAGCTGTATTAAGGAATGCATTTTCCTTATTCATATACAAATGACAGTGAATTTCATACAGTAAGATTATAGACTCCACATAACTTTTGAATAAGTCGATATTTTTTCCTACTAATTTTTGGGATAATTTAGGAAAAGAGTTCAATTACTTTCTACTAATATATTGAATACATGAAATCAGCCCTAAAATCTGATTGTACACTCAGACCAGTTTGCAACATGAAGAAAATAATATAAGTCTCCCACTCTCTTTTTCCTAGGTTTCTGGATCATTGGCTGCATAGAACTTACAGAAATCAATAACTAGTGATCTTTCATCCCATCCAAGGCAGTGAAAAAAATCCGCATCACTAACTGCAGGTAAAATACCACTAATGAATTTTCAAATAATTGTCCAAATAACCACATCAAAAGATAAGATTTCTATTTGAAATTATTTAATCATTTGGTTTTTCCTCACACTTCCACAATTTAATTTACTTTCTTGCAGACTATAGAATTTGTAAGCTCCATCCCATTTAAGTTGAAACATTTATTTATAATGGGTTTCTTCTTTGTGCTGCATAAGAAACATCAGATCTACCAAAAAAAGATCATTGAGTTGGATTAGAAAACATCATCTCTCTCAGTAGTTAAGTACAAGCATGCTGATAGTCATACAGGCGGTATAGTGCTCAGAGTGCTAAAATGTTTTTTTCTGCTACTGTATCTCTCTCAAAAAGTTGTCCTTGCTCGTGAATGTCCATCTTAGTGACACATTCTTTTCATATAATCTTCTCTGGTTATAGAAATCTCTACCTGTGATGGAGGGAAGAGCTAGTACAGTTGACCCAGTATTAGGCATTAAAACATTAGTATAAATTGGTTTTTTTTTAAAAGCTTCATTACAGTTAAGGAAAAGGGATCATTTTTGGAGCTTTGTAGTGCATTAGAATATGTTCTCACAAGTTAGGTAGGATGGCAGGGTGGGGCATGGTGTTTGGTCACAGGATAGCCTAAAAGCCTAAAAAAATATTAATTTATTCTACAAAAATGTTTAGAAGTACTGAAATCTTTCTGTGCAGTCTGATCCAATGTGAATAAACAGTCAAGCAGTGCAATTATTAAGGAATTTATAATGTAACTAGAGGCCTGGTGCATGACATTTGTGTACTCAGGGCAGGGGCAGCAGGGGGGTGGTTCCTCAGCCCAGCCTGCACCCTTTAGCAGTCCTGGAGCCCTCTGGGGATGTCCGAAGGATGGCTTAGGCCCACTCCCCACAGTTAGACATCCTTAGCACTGCCGCAGAGGCAGGAGAGGCTCCCGCCACCATCACTGTGCTCACCAGCCTCCAGCCCAGCTGTGGCTGAGCAGTGCTCCCCCTGTGGGAGACACTAACCACCAGGAGGCAGCTCCTGCATTGAGTGTCTGCCCTCTGGTGATCAGTGCTTCATAGTGACTGGTCATTCCACTATTTGGTCAATTTGCATATTACCCTTTTATTATACAGGATAGAGGATCCATTGATGAAATGCTTAAATGAATATATGAATATGAAAAGTGCTAAGGAAAAAAACAGAAGGCTATGAGAACATCACATATTTGAGTAAAATCAAACTTGCTCCTTCATTTTGTGTATAGGGGTGTACTGTTTATATTTAAAAATTAAAGAAATAACTCAGAAGGTAAAACAATTCATTCACCTTTATTTTATTTTAAATCTTTATTGTATATTGTATATTGTATATTATTTGCATATTAACCTTTAATAAAAGGTTAATATGCAAATTGACCCTAACAGCAGAACCACTGGGAATGACTGATCACTATGACACACACTGACCACCAGGGGGCAGATGCTCTATGTAGGAGCTGCCCCCTGGTGGTCAGTGCACTCACACAGCGGAAGTTCTGCTCTGCCATAAACCAGGCTGATGGCTGCCAGTACAATGGTGGTGGTGGGAGCCTCTCCTGCCTCCGCAGCAGTGCTAAGGATGTCCGATTACAGCTTAGGCCTGCTCCCTGCTGGGAAGTAGACATCCCCCAAGGGCTCCCGGGCTGCCAGAGGGATGTCTGACTGCCAGCTTAGGCCCGATCCCCCGGGGAGTGGGCCTAAGCCAGCAGGTAGACATTCCCTGCGGGGTCCCATACTGCCAGAGGGCACAGGCCAGGCTGAGGGACCCCCACCCCCAAGTGCACAAATTTTTGTGCACCAGGTCTCTAGTATATTTATAAGTTATGGTTTTAAAAATAATAGTTATCCACTGCCACAAGTACATTCTTGAGTAAAATTAGCATTTTTCAACTATAAGTCAAGAATACTATACCTATTAATGTAAGTTAGTGTCACCATACTTATTCATACTAAGGCATTATAGTTTTATCCACCATTACTCTTATATTATCAGTGTGAATGTAA
This sequence comes from Murina feae, assembly GCA_004026665.1. Lineage (NCBI taxonomy): Eukaryota > Metazoa > Chordata > Mammalia > Chiroptera > Vespertilionidae > Murina > Murina feae. The sequence continues at coordinate 13,332 of PVJC01033211.1, read as the reverse complement.
ACACAGTGAACAGGTCAAATAACATCTTGGTATTATTATTAAAAATGTTTTAATCTCACAGACCATATGAAAGATTGTTGGGGTCTTTTTCCTCACACTCTGAGAAATACTGCTTTCCAGTAATTTGGCATGTGGTTCCCTATTTACCTGATTGTATGGCACAGGTAGTTACATCACAGTAGAGGACTATTTGAGATTCATAATTTTATTACAGGGACTGTAGTCCTACCATTTTATATTAATTATAGCATTGAGATGCTACCATTGAGAAGCCAAAATTAAAATTAATACTTGTCTCAGTCTTACATATATAAAGTAAGATAAATAACCCCACAGTTTGCTGATTTCTTGCTTAAGGCTCATTAATATATTCTCTTTATTGACCAAAAGACTTCTATGAGTTAATTCTTATGACTTTTATTATATATCTTTCATTCACAAAACCTCTCAGAAATATTTTTATATAATATTTACATCTTCTCTGTAATATTTTTAAATTATAAAATCTTATTGTTTATACTTTTGAAATATATTCTTATTTGTAAAAAAAATTATGTTTAAAGTGTACACATGATTATTTTATGTACATATACATAGTGAAATGATTACTATAGTCAAGCTAATTAACATATATGTCTCCTCACATAGCTACCTTTTTTTTATGGTGACAGCACTGAAATTTACTCTCAACAAATTTTCAGTGTTTCAGAATAGTATTATTAACTATAATAATTATGCTGTACATTAGATCTCCAGACCTATGCATCTTACATGACTGCAACTTTGTTTCTTTTAACCAACATTGCCCCATTCCCAATACCTACCTGCCTTGGTTACCACCATCCTACTCTCTGCTTCTATGTATTAGACTATTTTAGACTCTAATATAAGTGAAATCATGCAATATTTTCTTTTGGCATCTGGCTTGTTTCACTGAGCATAATGTCCTCCAGGTTCATCCATGTTGTCATAGATGGAAGCATCTCCTTTTTTAAGGCTGAATAATAGTCCATTATAGATAGATAGATGATGGATAGATAGATAGATAGATAGATAGATAGATAGATAGATAGATAGATAATAGGTAGATATCACAATTTATTTATCCATCAATAGTCATTACGTTGTTTCCATATTTTGACTATTGTGACTAATGCTTCAGTGAACATAGGCTGAAGATATTTCTTTAAGGTACTGATTTCATTTCTTTTGGGCAACTAGCCAGAGGAGGGCTTGCTAGGTAACATGGTAGTTCTATTTTTAGTGTTTGTTTTGGGTTTTTATTGTGTGTGTGTGTGTGTGTGTGTTTTGTTTTGTTTTGCTTTGTTTTTGCAGAGCCTCCTATTGTTTTCCATAATGGCTATTCCAAATGTACATCATAGTGTGCAGGCCTCCCTTATCTCCATGCTTCACCAATACTTGCTTTTTGTTTGTTTGTTTTTGTAATAACCATCCTAACGGGGGTGAAATGATAACTCATTATGGATTTGATTTGCATTTCCCTAATGATTAGTGATGTTGAGCAACTTTTCATAAACCTGTTGGCCATTTATATGTCTTCTTTGGAAAATTCTCTGTTTAGGTCTTTGCCATTTCTTAATTGATTGTTTGCCTTTTTGATATTGGGTTGTATGAGTTTCTTCTGTATGTAGGGTAGTTAGCCCTTATCAGATATGGCAGTTTACAAATATTTTTTTTCCAATCAATAGGTTGCCATTTTCCTGGTTGTTTCTTTTGCTTTGCAGAAGTGGTGGAGTTTTTTGTTGTTGTTGTTTGTTTGTTTGTCTGTATAATGTAGTTACACTTGTTTATTTTTGTTTTTGTTGCCTGAGTTTTGCTGTCATATCCAAAAATAATTTCAAAGGACAATATTAAAGAGCTTTCATTTTTTGTTTTCTTGGCATTTTACAGTTTTAAACCTGACTCTTTGCATAATCTTAGCAAAGTTATTTAACTTCTCTTTACTTCAGTTTCCTTAGCTGTAAAATAAGAACAATAATAATAGCATCATAGGGTTGACATGAGAATTTAATGTAACTGTGTATAACCAATGCACTTAGCATGGTGCCTGGATACAGATAGTGCTTCCATTTTGGTAACTATTGTAATTAGCAATCTTCACATGTGGTTATTGGACCACATTCCCAGTCAAGTAGGAGAATAGTCATCTGAGAAGAATAATACTAATTTTATTAATCAATGCTGCCCAAAAAAATTTGATAAAAATTTTAATGAATACTTTCCATGGGAACTTCAAATGTGCTACCTTCATTTTTAAAAAAATATGTTTTTCTAGTACAAAATGACAAAATAATGCTCTAAAATAAATTTTAAGAAATAGATTCAAAGATACTTAACAGCAAAGTACAAATATGAAGTTGATAAGTTTTGTCATACTATAAATTGAGTTCATTTCTATTCCAATTTAACTTTTTCATTTTGCATAAGTTTTTTCTAACTGAAATATATTTTTATTTCTCTGCATTGTGGAAACTTTCCATTGTTCTATTCGTGTCTCTTTCAAATCTTTGTACATTGTATGCTTTCCTTGACAACTGAAAGATACCAATTTTTATATTTTAAAGTCTATTTTAATACTTGGGAAATGAACCATTCAAGAATTTAAAATAACTATTTTTAGTTCTGCAATGAAATGCATACAGTTGGGTTTACTTATGTAAATACAATCATATCCAGTAAAAAATTGTATGAATCTTTTTCAAATGTTTCTACTTGAGGTTCTGATAATTTATAACATGTTTTAGTCTTATGAAAAACAGAAATATCATTTATTTTGGAATAATAGCATTCATGGTGTTCATGACAAATGATTGATCTGCAAAAGCTGTCTCATATGTTCAAAACTGTCGTGAGATCAAGAGTGGTCATATACCTCATTGTCTTCAGGCTTCTGTATACTGCATGATGCTCCTGACACATTTTACTTCAACTTCTGCTTTTGGTATTAATGGATGGTAGTCTTCCAAATGGTTGCACTGTTTTCAGAATAAAATTTAAATTCTCTACCAGCTTTGCAATAAACAGTTTGTGCACCGCCTCCAGATACAGAATCTCCCCCACAGGAATAGTTGTACAGGAAAGAACACACTTGCTCTGTCCTTTCCACCCTCCCCCATTCCTTGCATCTAGGTGGGACTATGGAGCTAATCCTCTTCAGTGGAATGAGAAGTGAAGTAAAGTGTCTGTGACTTCCAGCCTGCAATGTGTGCTGTCATTTACTAGATGAGAAGGACTTCAGGATCTAACATATAATTGAAGCTTCTAAAGTTTAGAAAAGCTGATTCTTTCTAGAACCCTTCCCAAACAAAGCATTAAGAATATATAATACAGAGAACAACGCAGGCTCATTAAGATATGTCAGTGAAATATAACAACTAAGCTGTTCAGCAAAGATTAATTCAAAGGATGCTCTCTCTCCTCTGGGTGACCTTCAGATGACCTCAAGGTAGCTGTCATTAAGTGGAGAGATAAAGATAAGAGAAGAAGAAAAGAACAAATAAAATAATACTAAAGCCAGCTTGGGAATTATTGCAAGGAAAGAACGCTGCATGTTGTTATTAACACGAACCAGACTAAATATAAATAGACTGATGCCTCCTAAGTGTTAATGGAAGTATATTGCCACGAAAACCACAAGCTTTGATAAAAACAAATAAACAGACAAACAAAAAAAGAAACACTAACTGTGAAATTTAAGGCCCCGAAATTGATACCTGAAGCACTGTGTGAAAGCTCTGTCTTCCCCGAGGAGCACATTCTGTACAAAGCCTATTTCAGACCAAACCTAAGAGGAAGGTGCCATGAACAGGGATCTTGCTAACCCCAGAGAATCTGTCCAGTCAAGGCACTTTCCCGAGTACCGAGGCAGAAAGAAGGTGTCACATTGATAGTTTAACCGCTCTTCATCATTGCCATGTATTCCCACTTCTGCCTTAGCAAATATCCTATTCCTGCTCCATATGTTTATATGAAGGGTCAGGATTGCTTTTGCGTTTGTAGCTCTTCAGCCCTTAAGAGGCCACACCCAGATCTGATGGAAAAGACTGGACATAACCTAGAAACTATTGACTCTGAGCAGTGACTAGAAGAGATTTGTGCTCTATCTCTTGGGAAGGGACTAGTGTCCTTCCTATAGGAGGAAGGGGGAATATATGGCTATTGAGTGGGTAGAGTAGCAGCCTAGCTAGCTGTCAAAGTAATGACCTTTTACTAAAGGCAGCAGCCAAGGCAGTGACAACCTTTTCCTGCTACCTTGCCTCTAGGTCAAAGGTCAACAAAGATAGCCACAGGCTAATTTCAGCCACCACTCCTTCCCAGGCCCAGGAACAAAGGTCTTACATTTTAAATAATTGGAAACAATTTTTTTAAGAATAATATTTTATGAGACAAAAATTAAACGAAATTCAAACTTCAGTACCCATAAATAAACTGTTACTGGCACACAGCCTCACCCAATCACTTACATATTATCTATGGCCCCTTGCAGCCTATAACCACAGAGTTGAGTAGTTGTCACAGAGATGCATGACCCAAAAATCTTACAACATTTACTATCCAGCTTTGTACAGGAAAAGGTTGTCAATATAGTTCTCACAAATGGAACATGAAGAGGAGTGAAGTATGTAATTCTCTCTTTTTCTTGTCCTTTTTTCCCCTCACCTTTGGCTGAATGTACAGAACTGTAAGAACCTAGCCACTGGTAGAGTCACAGGTTAGAAGACACCTCAGATGCTAAATTGTTGCATGGAGAAAGCCTGCCCTCTCAATACCATTAGACTGCTAAATGAGCAAAAATGATTGATTCTGTCAGACCACTGAATTATTTTAAATACACTGAGTGGCCAGATCATTATGACCACCTGACGTTTGTAGGCAAATTAGCTATAATTTCACGCTGAAGTTGCTGGAGGGCCAGTTCATTATAAATGTCTGAATAGCACAACATACCTAAGTATCATTGCTGATCAAGTTCATCCTATCATGTTGATGGCGTATCCCAATGGAGATGGCTTCTTCCAACAAGACAATGCTCCATGCCACGGTGCTCATATTGTACAGGAGTAGTTTCAAGAACATGAGGGAGACTTTACCTTGCTTAGGTGGCCCCCACAATCACCAGATCTCAAGCCCACTGAGCATTTGTGAGATGAAGTTAAAAGAGCCATCAGGCAGCTGGTTCCACAACCATCAAATCTCATAGAACTGTACAGGCTATTCATCAGGCATGGTGTCAGATTCCTATCATCACCTTTCAACATCTGGTGGAGTCAATGCCAAGAAGAATCACCACGGTATTGAAGGCAAAAGGTGGCCCAACGAAGTACTGATGGAGTGGTCATAATAATCTTGCCAGTCATAATAATCTGGCCACTCAGTGTATATTTTTAATTGATTTAAGAGAGGAAGAGAGAGAGAGAGATAGAAACATTAATGATGAGAGAGAATCCTTAATTGGCTGCCTCCTGCCCATCCCCTACTGGGGATCAAGCCTGCATCCAGGGTATGTGCCCTAACTATAAAAAAGAACTGTAATAAATAGACCTCCTGGTTCATAGGTCAACACTCAACCACTGAGGAACACTGGCCAGACTAGGCCACTGAAATTTGGAGGTTTATTCTTATAGCAATGTGGATTATACAAAATACTATAGACTGCTAAATTTTTAACCTAGCTAAAGTATAGGGATGTTTCTGTTTAGCCTTGAACATTCTTACTTAGCTGGTTCCATTATAGTCTTCTAGCTTCTGTCTCACTACTCCACTATACTTATTTCTCAGTATTACAATATTTTTAACTTTTGCTGTGCTGTGTATATTAAGATAAATAAAGAAGAGTTCCTGTCATTAAGGAACTCACAGCACATTACAAGGAGAACACACTGACAGACAGTTATTCTAAAAATGCCAATTGCAGTGATATAAATACTCCTTTGTTGCTATAAGAGTGACTGTGATTGATGCTAAGATATCCACAGACACAAAAAGTCACTTAGAATAGGTATGGGGAGTGACTTAGTAGCACACAGTCACCTATACTGGGCTCAGTCCTAGTCAGAGAGACAGCTGTCCTGGCCTTTAATTCCAGAGATGGTGTTCAACTGTAATAGAAACTGCTTGAAACAGTAGACAGTCCCTTCAGGTCCTTTAACAAACTCACTGATTACCATGATTTGGCCCCTCTCAACTTTTCTACAGACTCTGACAATGTGGTTGTCTAGGTACCAGGTATACGTAATATAACCTCAGAGAATCCTGTGTGCTTACTGTGAGACTATATAATTCAAAAGTCAAGTTTCTAAGAATACTATTTGGCCTCAAGTGAATCTGACCTTAGAAGTGCCTAAGATTTATCCCTGTAATACTCATCCATTCATTCATTAAATGTGTATTAGCCTCTTACATGATGGTTGAGTTCTCTTCCAGGTATCTAATCTAATAAAAGAGTAATATGCAAATTAACCATCACTCTGAGACACCTAAGCCACACCCACCAGCCAAGCCACACCCACCAGCCAAGCCATTCCCACCAGCCAATCAGAATGACTATATGCAAATTAACCCAGCCAAGATGGCAGTTAATTTGTACACTCAGGCCAGGAGCAGTGAAGACTGAAGACAGCCCAGAAGGAAGCCAAGTGCTGCAGAAGGGAGCAAAGTGGCCCAGAAAGGAGGGATCGAGGCAGTGGAGACAGGAGGGATTGAGGCAGCAGAGAAGGGAAGGAGCTGACGCAGCAGAGATGAGAGGAAGTGAGGCAGCAAAGAAGGGAGCTCTGGCTCAGGAAGCCCTATTCTCTTCCTGCAATGAGCCTCTAGTTGAGATATAAAGACATGCAAAAATAGGCCCAGTCTGCCCCTCATGAAGCAAATCTACTGCATTTTCAGGGGATAAAGGTGAAGGCAGGAGAGGGAAAATTCCCAAATCTAGCAGACACCAGGCATATCAGCATCAGAAACCATGCCTGGTCTCCCTCCTTCAGAATCTGAGACAACTTTCAAGTTTGGGAGAAAACCAGAGGCATTCTATACACCGAGAATATCTACCGTAGTGAGAAATTGGTGGGTAAATATTGCATTCCACAGGTGTGTTGGGTGCAACAAAACTAAAGAAAAAACAAAAAACAAGAGTCACTCTTCTAATGGATATAAATATATAATGAATAGTATGTTGTACAGAAGAACGTCATCTATCTCAGCTTGGAAAAGGATGGATATGATTTGTTTAGGAAAGAATGCCAGTACTTGGTTCTAAAGTGGGAATTTACCAGAATAGGGAAAAGTATATCAGATAAAGAAACACAGATTTTTCTAGCCCCACCAGCATAGCTCAGTGGTTGAGCATCAGGTTATGAGCCAGGCAGTCAGGATTCCATTCCCCGTCAGGGCACATGCCCAAGTAGTAGGCTCCATCCCCAATAGAGGGCATGCAGGAGATAGCCAACCAATGATTCTCATCATTGATGTTTCTATCTCTATCTCCCTCTCCCTCTATTTGAAATCATAAAAAATATATATTTAAAAAAAAATACAGATTTTTTAAATGGCATGATTAGTATTGGAGCATAAATGTCAGACAGGAAGTTTGAGTGATAAGCCTCAAAATTAAGCTCAAACCAGATGGTGAAGGTTTGGTGAGTTAAAGAGGTCAGAGCTTCTGTGAATCGGGGGGCATATTAAATTAGATGGATCAGCTGTATTACTCTATGTCAATTGGAGCCTAAGAGTGAAGATATGAGACTAGAGTTAGGGAGGCCAGAAAAGAGGCTATTTCAATAATCCAGGAAAAAGTGAATGCCTAAAACAAGTCAGCATGGACAGAAATAGAGAGGAATGGATGCATCTGTTATTTAGGAGAAATGATGGCTGGATTTAGCTACTGATTCTCAAGTAGATTAGGAAGAAAAGACAAGAATGACTTATAGGATTTTTGCTGAAGTATCAGGGTAGAAGTGGATAACATCAGCAGATGTCACCAAAGGAGAAGCAAATTTTGATCGTTTCTCAGGCTAGGTTCCTCGTGTGCTACTACTTCATTAAAGAATACAATCCCGGGGAATACAAGAAAGAGTGAAGTAGATCTTATATGGGGATGTGTTATCTGGATGGCAATAAATCTGACTGATGGTTCTGTCTCACTGTACTATCCCAGAGGCCATATAAAGGACTGCCTCTCCAAGAGAGGATAATTTGCTGCGAGGGCTGGAAGGAGTAACCCTCTAGAAACAGGTGAAGCCATGAGGATCTTAAGTGGTGCTTATGAATGTCTGTTGTAAATAGCAATAAAATTTTCTATTTTGGACATGTGGAGTTTGAATTCGTGGGACTGAGCCTCCGGCAACATATGTCCAGAAGGCAGATTTATATTAGGGAGCCTATAGCATAAGGTAATGATTTAAATTTAAAATGCAATTTTGAGAATATCAAATATAAAAATAGCAGATAAAACAAAAACATCGAGTAAAGACAATCAGGGAAGTTTGCAGAGTGAGAAGAGCAGTGCGTCAAATGTAAAAGATCTGAGCACCACCTACTTTTTAAAACATATATTTTTATTGATTTCAAAGAGTAGAGAGAGATAGAACATCAATGATGAGAGAAAATCTTTGATCAGCTGCCTTTTGCATGCCCCGCACTGGGGATTGAGCCAGCAACCTAGGCATGTGCCCTGATCTGGTTTATAGGTCAACATTCAACCAATGAGCCACACGGGATGGGCCCATTTACTTCTTTACGGTTGTCAATCCAGGAAGCAACTGAAAGAGATGTCTCTTTGAGGGTCCCACACTATCTGTTCACATATCCCCTGACAGCAGAATGTCATATATCAGTGGCAGAGTATTCTTCACGGATGTTTGTTTTACCAGGAGTACTTTGTAACCCATCTATCTCATTGGGGGTCACATCAGTTCACTCCTTCTTTCAGTTACTCTCAAATTTGAACTGGTTCCCCTGCTAAATGTTTGTGACTCAGTGATGAGCTTCCTAGACTTGCTTAGTTCCTGATGGCATGTAACTTTCAAGGGGTTACTTTGCAACATCAGTGGAGACTCCAAAATAACCCCAGCTATGATAATCTTTTAAGTATATTGTTAAGCATGAGACATATTTTTCTAGATATGTGAACATTCAAGATATAATGTTCTTAGTAAATAAAATGATGTCACAATATCCACTTTAAAGGCAGAGATTTGTATTTTGGAGATGCATGTGCATAGCAGGTGGCTACAGAGTCATGACACCCAAGGAATGACTGCCTTCACACTGCTCTATTGCTAACATTGCAAAGACTATCCAAGGCAATTACTCAAGACACAGTCACTTGCTAGGTCTTATGATGAGTCTACTGAGACATACATTTATTTTATTTATTACACTGACTTGTAAGAATGTACAGCATTCAATTATTTTTCCATATAGCATATGTATATTTCACATTTATTTTTACATTTTAGCAATCATCGCTAAAAGTTTTAGATGATAAAATTCCATGCATTTAATATAGCATAGTTTTAATATTTTGCAAAAGCTTTACCAGCATATGTGTGAAAATAAAAATCTATGAAATTATATCCCATAAACATGCTTGTCACTTTATGAATGGCATATGGATTATTTTGTGACAGGTATTGAAGAGCAGTTACATAGTCCCTTTTTGGCTGTCATTGAAAGAGTGGCTAAAAGCAATAATTTAATTAATCAACAAATTGAGTGGAAAATATCTGACTTTTCATTGTTACTTTTCATGTATAGTTTTGATTGCTAACAAACCATTGAGCTTTGGCACTCACCTTTGTTATTTCAATTATTTAAAAATGGAAACAAAGGCTGAGAGCTTTGTTTTTATATACAATCTATTCATATCTCACCAGGCATCCAGCATTTTTAAATTTTATACCAGAAAGGCTCCGTTTTACTGTCATTGGACCAGGTGGTATTTCTATAACATAAAGTACAGACAATTAGACAAAATTAATATTGCAAACATATCAAAAATAAGAATTAATTCCCTAAGACAAACTGATTGAAAGATTTAATCAAAGTTAGGCCTACGGAGCTATGAAAGTATTAAAAATATCAAATAAAATACATATTAAGTCTTATTCCCTAAAAGAAGTGACACTAGTGAAACATATTTCCTTTTTTACATTTTTACATGTATTACAAATCCTATAACGTGTTAAAGAAAACCTACCTGGACAGTGTGATGGACAAGATGATTTATATCCTGCTTTCCATTTCAAGTATCTCTTTATTCACCGATAACACTCTTCTGTTTGGAAGATTCTGCAATATCAGTGTAAAAGCAGGGCACCTAAGGATGGTCCATTTTTAACATTACTCCCTTTGTCACTTCAGCATGGCTGCATGAATATCTCTGTAGGCATAGCTTTTCTGATGCAAAGTATGTGTTCTTTAGACCAATACTCTGTTGACTCTTGGAGAAACATTTCCAGTGCAGGTAATTGATATAAAATGAAAATCAGGCCCTATTGTATTAATTGTATCATTTCTCTGTTTGCTAGGGAAAGGCATGAAAATCCTTCAGCAATTAAAGTTTAAACTCCTGAACTCCATGTAGGCTCCAGGATAAAATGTATGCTCTTTGTCCAGCTCTTTGGCAGTTGTACACATAGGGTATCTGAGATGCACGCGGCCAGGGTTAGCTGAGATCTATGAGCGATGGATCTAACTTTGGAAAAGGACACTCACATTTGTTCAAATCTCAGCAACGTGTTATATTCTCAGCCATGTGTTAAATAGTTTATTTCACATCTTGCAGATGACAAAACTGAAATAAGAGGTATTTAGAAGCGTATCCAAAAGCTTACAGATGTTATAAGGTGGAGATAGAATTTCATTCCAGCTTAAGAGCTCCTTCTAATAGACTAGAAATGACAGACATCAGTTATCCCTTTCCCAGGAAGATTCATCACTTATTCATTTACCTGTTCATTCATTTGATAAATATTTTAGAGCCCTCACTATTTGACGAGTTGTATTCTAGGCTCTGGGAATACAATGGGAACCAAATGAAATCCCCACCACCACAGAGCTAATATTCTGTGTGGAGGAAATGAGCAACAAACTAATAAATGAATGATTATATGGTGCAACTATTAGAGATAAATGCCATATAAAAGGCAAAATAAGAAATTAAATAATATTATTTCTTCCCTTGCCTAACTAATTAGTTTAGTTGGATGGGGTAAGAAAGGCATCTCTGAAGAGATGGTGCTTGAAAAACATACAAATCAAATGAGGGATCTAGCCAGAGAAAATATGTATGTATTTGGGGAGTTATATTTTAGGCAAAGAAACCAACTAAAACAAAAGTCCTTAAGTGAGAATGAAGTTGGTATAGTCTACTAACTGTCCCTGGAGCGGAAGTGGACAAGAAAATATGTAGTAGACTATTAGATCAAAAAGTATCCTGGAGAATATATAGTCCATATTAAAGATTTTCAATTTCCATGTTAAGTGTGACTGAGAAATAGAGATTGAGCAGCTAAGAAACAGGATGTACATGCTAAATATATGTGATTCTGGCTACTGTGTGGTCAACAGACTATAAGGGAGGGGGGGTGAAATTAGGGAAACAGTTTTGGTAACAATTAGGATGATAAGAAATCACTGAATTTGGTTGGGGGTGTTTTTGCAAAGCGTAGATTTGCGGATGTTTTGAATGGCAATGTAGTGACCTGAAAGTACGTTTTCTTAGTAGTCCAGCCATCAGATGACAATGACTGACCTAAAGTGGTCACTTTGGCTCAGTAGCAAATCATCCCAAGATTTACTTAGGGGGAAAAATAATTATGCCACAGGCCAGAAATGTCAACAGAACACGAAGAGGCTGGCTTGATCCTCCTCAATGTTTAGAAGCTGGAAGTCATATTTAAGACAGGTCGCTAGAGTTATCTAAACACACATTCACTCACATACATGTCTAGAGGTTGAATCTAGGTTGATTGTAGGTTAAATTTTTTTAGATTGGAATTAATACCTGTTTTAAGTATAAAAAGATTTTATCATGTTTTACTAGTTATGAAGCTTTTTCTCCACTTTACCACTGTTGGATTTTTGTGAAAATATACAAAAGATTGCCTCTGATTTGGAAGCATCAGACATAGGAAAGAGAGCTCACTTCAGAATTACTGTTTTGAGTAATTATATTAAACCCTGTCCCCACATCTTCACAGCTAAGCATGATTATTAGTTTATTATACTCAGAGTCAGGGTATATTGTGCACAATTACAAATTGTCCATCTATTGGCTAATTGAAATAAATTGAGGACAGTGTAAATGATGGTTCATTTATTTTATATTACATATTAGTGGTTTTTAGAAGTAACTATTTATGTGCAAGCTAGACATCAGGATAGACACATTTTCTAGTTAATACCTGTACCACCATATACAATCACAATTCATCCATTCTGTCAGCACCCTGCCCCTGTAGCTAGTCTACTGAATCTCAAAAAATATACTCCTTGTTCCATATTTAAGGAAGTGGCTCCGTTTAGGATTATTATGCAAAATCCTTCAAACAGTCTTCTATATTGGACCCCCTGAATATCTCCTTCTTCTACATAGCTGTTAGAGTAATTGATCTCAATTGAAAATCATGCCATATGTGCACAATGATTAATGGGGAAAAATCTAAATTATTCGTACAGTGGTACATTATGCCTTTTATGATCTATGTATGGACTAGAATATGACTGGATGTTACCCTACTCTAAGTAAAATTTCAATTTTAACCTAAAATATTTTTGACCTCTGAAAGTCTCTTCTATTTGGTTTGAAAATGTCAGATTACCTTTTCTTAGTGCTTTAATGATGAGTGACAGTTGAGCTCACCTATATAGGTTTTTTAAAAGTCTGTCAGTCTTCAGTATAAATAGTTACATATCCTGATTTGGGCTTTAATTTAGTATACATATTTATTAAGCATTCACAATCCATATGTGATAGTTCATATTACATAATTCATTTCTCAAGATATTGTTTTGGAATGCTCTTAAAATCTATGAGATTGCTGATCTTGACTTCTGTGTTTGGCTTTCATCTTAACAGTACTCGTTTCTCACAGTTGTATAATGTACATGTGGTTACTTACCTTTGGGATTATTTTGAACTTCCACTGTTTTTAAGGTTATTTTTAAAAGATGCCTTAAGTCAAGTCATAGAGTTCACATAATTACACAGGGCCTTGAAAGAACCAATTAAAAAATTGCAGTATCCTAGAACCAACCATGACATTTTGGCTTATATTTTGAATTTTAAGGCAGATTGCTTTAAATAATTCCATAACG
>PVJC01033210.1:0-10090 GCA_004026665.1 Murina feae | reverse complement strand
TTCTATTTTATTCACCAGTTTATTCTGTTCATCAGATTTTTTATTCACTTGATTTTTAGGTTCACTTGTTGATAGATATGTATTTGTTGTTCATAATTTTTATCTTTACTTTTTCTTCTTCCTCTTCTCAAAGGATACCTTTCAGAATTTCATATAATACTGGTTGGGTGGTGATGAACTCCTTTAGCTTTTTCTTGTCTGTGAAGCTCTTTATCTGACCTTCAATTCTGAATGATAGCTTTGTTGGATAAAGTAATCTTGGTTGTAGGTTCTTGCTATTCATCACTTTGAATATTTCTTGCCACTCCCTTCTGGCCTGCAAAGTTTCTGTTGAGAAATCAGCTGACAGTTATATGGGTGCCCCCTTGTAGGTAACTGACAGCTTTTCTCTTGCTGCTTTTAAGATTTTCTCTTTGTCTTTTGCCCTTGGCATTTTAATTATGATGTGTCTTGGTGTGGTCCTCCTTGGGTTCCTTTTGTTTGGGGTTCTCTGCACTTCCTGGACTTGTAAGTCCATTTCTTTCACCAGGTAGGGGAAGTTTTCTGTCATTATTTCTTCAAATATGTTTTCAATATCTTGCTCTCTCTCTTCTTCTGGCACCCCTATAATTCTGATGTTGGTACGCTTGAAGTTGTCCCAGAGACTCCTTACACTATCTTTATATTTTTGAATTCTTTTTTCTTTTTCCTTTTCTGGCTGGGTGTTTTTTGCTTCTTCATATTTCAAATCTTTGACTTGATTCTTGGGATCTTCTAGTCTGCTGTTGGATCTTTGTTGTATATTATTCTTTTTAAAAAATATATATTGATTTTTTACAGAGAGGAAGGGAGAGGGATAGAGAATTAGGAACATTGATGAGAGAGAAACATCAATCAACTGCCTCCTGCACACCTCCCACTGGGGATGTGCCCACAACCAAGGCACATGCCCTTGACCAGAATCAAACCTGGTACCTTTCAGTCCGCAGGCTGATGCTCTATCCATTGAGCCAAACCGGTCAGGGCTCTGTATATTATTCTTTATTTCAGTCAGTATGTGCTTAATTTCTAGCTGGTCCTTTTAAAATTTATTAGTGGTCTCTAGAAATTTCTTGAAAAACCTTATAATCACGGTTTTGAACTCTATATCCAGTCGTTTGCTTTCCTCCATTTCTTTCATTTGTGATCTGTTTCTTTGTCTCCGCATTTTGGCTGCTTCCCTGCAATGATAGAGTGGCTTTTTGTGCTAGGTGTCCTATAGGGCCCAGTGGCTCAGCCTCACCAATTACCTGAGGAGGACACTCTTGTTGCACCACTTTTTGGCTTTGTGGACAGTCTTGTTGTAGCTAAACCTTGACTGTTGTTGGTATCACTGAGAGGAATTGACCTCCAGGCCACTTGGCTGTGAGAATCAGCTGTGTCTATGGTGGGAGAACTTCTATGCTGGAGACACCCTTATGGGGCAAGACTTGCTTCAGTGGGGCTTTGGTGCCCACTGAGGCTGCCCCCTGAGTGTGTCCCTTATGGATCTGAGGAGTTATATTCTGGGTGGTCCTGCTCTGACCACTGGTTCTTGGAACTCTAAGGAGATGCTATTTTAGCTTCTGCCTGAGGCTTCCCAGCCTTTTATATGCAAAAGCCTCTGCAAGCAGCTTGGGTGGTGTGGGGTCTCAGGGAATCTCCAGGGCAGAGCAAACAGCTATGGCTGATTCTCAGCCCTGTCCTAAGAGGCACCGGGTCTCAGTGACCCTCGGCACCACCAAGAGAAAGCTGCTCTAGAGATCCTCCCGGTGCCAGATGGTGCCAGACAGTCCAGCTCCTCCCCATATGAGTCTGAGTCCCTAGAAACTCTCCCAGAACTGGAGTTCAGAGCCATCAGGTGCCTCCCTCTGGTATGAAACCTCAGCTGCCAGCCCTTTCCGCAAGCTTCCTTCGCGCATGCCTCTGTACCTCCTCTGAGTCTTAGTCTCTTTCTAGTTGTAGAATTTCCACTCAGCCAGCCTCCCCGTGGGTTGGTTGGTGGCTGTTTTTTCTTTTCGTTGTGGTTTTGAAATGGTTGTGTGAGGCAGCAATTCCCTGTGTTTCCCTATGCCACCATCTTGGTTTTTCTGGCAACTTGTACTTCTTAATCACTTTCACCTTTTTCATTCATCCCCCAAACACCCTCCCTTCTGGCAGCCATCAATTTTTTCTCCAATCTGTAAGTGTGTTTCTGTTCTGTTTGTTCAATTATTATTATTATTTTTTTGGATTCCACATATAAGCAAAATCATAATGTACTTGTCTCTCTGTCTGACTTAATTCACTTAGCACAGTGCCCTCTAGGTCTGTTCATGTTGTTGCAAATAATAATATTTAATTATTTTTATGGCTGAGAAATATTCCATTGTATATAAGTGTCATATCTTCTTTAGCCATTCGTCTATCGATGAACACTTAAGTTGCTTCCATATTTTTGCTATTGTAAATAATGCTGCAGTGAAAATAGGGATGTGCATATCTTTCTGAGTTATTGTTTTGGATTTTTTTTGTATAAATACCCAGAAGTGGAATTGCTGGGTATCATGGTAACTCTTTTTTTTTTTTCTTGGAGCATATCTCCTTCTTACCAGGGAGAAAAATAGCTCTCTTTTGCAGAAGCCCCCAGGAGACTATCCAAACATTTCATTGGCCAGAACAAAGTAAGGTGCCCATGTCTAGACAAAATGTGGCCTTCCTTCTTTGACAAAACGTGGCCTTCCTTCTTTGAGATCAAAGGCTTTTTAGCCAGATCCTGAACAGAGTTCTGTTAGAAAAAAAAAAAGAGATGGCAAATAGACTTGGGGTAGGCAATGAATATTGTCTATTCATCCCTACATCCCCTTATATAGCTGAAGTAATATTTCCCAAAAATATATATTAGAATACAAAATGTTCAGCAATGAAATGTTTCTACAGACAAAGAGTGAGTCTAGTTAAATGGGTTCTTAGTTTCAGAACTTCTCAGAGCCTTTAATAATAGCAATTAGCATTTTTTGAGCACTGACTGACTGCCAGGCATGTGTCAATTGCTTTATCTCTATTATCTTACTAACTTTCTAATAACTCCATTGGACAAGGAAGTGGGAACTAAAGAAGAGGGCAGAGTCAGGATTTGAACCCATTATTGTGATTCTAGACCACTGTGATACCATACTCCACAGAGCAAACATTGACTAAAATGGACAAATTATTCCTCTCTGGGGAGATACTGTGCCACGGTTGAAAGCTTGGAAATTTACTCCCTTCCTCCACACTGCCCCTGGCTATTGGGAGAAAAATCCAAATTTAAACACATCCTCATATGGACTTCCCAAAATTGAAGTCTACCCCTGTTACTCTTTTCACAACACCTTGCTTTTCTCTTTCAGAGCACTTCAGTTTTAAATTAGATATTTGAATGTATTTATCTGTCTCCCCTGTTAGAATATCAACGCCATGAAGGCTGAGACTTCTGTTTTTTTCTTTGCTGCAGCCCCAGCACCTCCTACCATGCCTGACAAACAGTAACCTGCTCAATAAAAATGCTGAGTCAATGAACAAACTTGGCGTGGACAATCCATTTCCACCTTCTGTAACAGAGCCAGCACAAAACACTTGGTAAAAACTGGCTTTGAAATTCTCTTTGTGTGGGGCGATAACAGATACACAACCTGAGAAATACCCTAGACCTGAACTGACCCCAGGCAAGTCAGAAGGACCTACAAAGATCCCTGGAGAGTTGACTTTGAATCACGTCCAGTCTTGGCCAAATTTCTCACCAGGAGAAATCCATTCACTGTGAGAGATGAACTCAGGGCCCCACATTGGAAGAGTGCGCCTCATTTCCTTCTCAGCCCCTCTTTCAGCCTGAAAAGGCCCACAGGTTTATCTGGTTTCCTAGAGGAAAACATGGGGGCTTCACTCCCAATCACCTCCCTACTTTGTTCCTCCTCAAATTCCTGGGTTTAATAGCATGAAATGTATCTGAGACAGAGGAACGCTGCAGTTCTTCAAATTTCCCAGGAGGGGGCGGTGCTACTTTAGGACTCAACACAGCTGTTTTCTCACTTGCAAATGAAGGGAGAAGAAATCTGAACAGGGAGAGGGACATTTTTTCTACCACCTGTCCCTCACCAGGCTTGCCAGATCCATCTCATCGACATCACTTCAGGAAAAGAGAAAGGCGAGGATGAAAGTCTTTGTAAAGGAAAACCATTTGCTTGTTTATATTCCATCCATCCATCCTTCCATCCCTCAAATATTTATTGAACTTCTACTATATACTCCAAGTCCAGTTCTAGGTTCTAGGAATCAACAGGGAACAAAACAGACAAAAATTCTTTCCTTCCTGGAGCTGAACTTCTAGCTAGGGGCCACAATGGGGCTGAGGGGTAGGGTGGGTGGGGCAGAGAGGAAATTATAGATGATAAACATAATAAATAAGCAAGTTACATAGAAGGTTAGAAGTTGAGAAATTCTATGAGACAAAGGATGGACATATAGCATGGGAAGAGGGAAGAGAGAGAGGTGTGTGATGGCGATTATAAGGAGAGTGGTGAGGGAGGGAAGGCTCCTGGAGAAATGACATTTGAGCCAAGACTTGGAGAATGTGGAGGATTTTGGGGAGAATATTCCAGGCAGAGGGAACTGCCAGTGCAAAGGCCTTGGTGAGACTGAGCTGGCATGCTATTTTGTTTTAGTTTTTAAAAGTAAAAGTAATATCCACTTACAGTAGGAACATTAGATATTGAAAAAGAAAAATATCACTTGTAATTCTTACCCAGAAATAACTGGTATATATTTTTGTGGTCTATTTTAAGCATACACATGTACAAATACATAAATATATACAGTAAATATGTACACACAGATATATACAAGATATATCTATACATATGTATTACAAAATAGGGTCATTCCATACATATCTATCTAATCTATATAATAAAACTAGAGGCCCAGTGCACAAAATTAGTGCAAGAATAAGCCTTCCTTCCCACGGCTGCCAGCACTAGCTTCCCTCTGGCACCCAGGACCTGGGCTTCCCTCGTAGCCCCAGCTTCGTCCAGAAGGTTGTCCAGAAGGCTGTCCGGAAGGACATCCAGTCTAATTAGCATATTAGGCTTTTATTATTATAGATATAAAATCCTATTATGCAAATTGTCCCCATAGGAGTTTGACCAGGAGACAATTGCTTGCTATGATGTGTGCTGACCATCAGGGAGCAATGCAGAATGAAGGAAGGCCCTGGCTGGCAGCTGGAAGGCCCCTATCAGCCCTGATTGCTGGCCAGGCCTAGGGACCCTTCCCATGCGCGAATTTCATGCACTGGGCCTTTAGTCTATAATAAAAGCCTAAGTGAATGTTATGGCAGAATGACCAGAACGACTGGTCGCCATGATGCACACTGACCACCAGGGGGCAGACGCTCAACAATGGAGCTGCCCTCTGGTGGTAGTCGGTGTGCTCCCACAGGGGGAGCACTGCTCAGCCCAAAGTCATGGCTGGCGAGCACAGTGGTGGTGGCATGAGCCTCTCTCGCCTCCACAGCAGTGCTAAGGAGCAGCGAGCAGGGGGCCAGTAAGGAGCGAGGGATCCTGGACTGCAAGAAGGATGTCCGCCTGCCGGCTTAGGCCCGCTCTGTGGGGAGCAGGCATAAGCCAGCAGGCGAACATCCCCTGAAGGGTCCTGGACTGCGAGAGGGCGCAGGCTGGGCTGAGGGACTCCCCACTGCTCCAGTGCACTAATTTCATGCACCAGGCCTCTAGTAGTTTTATAACCATTTGTTTGCTTACTAACATAACCAGAAGGTCATTCCTTGTTAATAACTATTGATCCACATTGTTATTATAACAGCATTTAAATCCTATTGTGTGGATGTCCCATATTTTATTCAACCATCTCTCCCTTTAATGGGCATTTCGGCTGTTTCCCATTTTTCTCAATAATAAATGGTGATGCAGGCACTGTTCTTGTAACATTTTTACATTGTCCAAGTACCCAGTTCTTTCCCTAGGGGACGCTTCTACAAGTGGAAATGCTGGGCCAAAGGCTATGCACACTTTGGAAGTTTTTTTATGTGAGAGCTCTGTGTTTCTTGAGAGTGCCTTTGGGAGGTCTTCAGGGGGCCCCTACATGGGCCCAAGGAAATGCTTCTTGATACAAAATTGTTTTTCCTGAAGAGAAACAAATACCCCACTGCAGGCTTGGCTCCAGGGGCTAGCCATATGGGTAATTTTAATTTTATTCTTTATGTGTTTCTATATTAAATATTTTATTTTGGGGCATGCATTGCTTCTTATATTAAATTTTCTCACAACATATAAATGCATGCTTTCTATAAAAACCAAACACAAGAGAAGTATGTAAAATAGTAAGGGAAGATCTGCATTTCCCCAGAAGTTGCCACTGTCGATTTGTGTGTCCAGCTTTTAGACATGGTCCAGCCCCTGTCCACCTGTCTGATTTTATTGACACACCTCTCTCTCTCCTGTGCTCACTCTGCTCCAGCGACATTGGCCTTCTCACTGCTCCTTAAACAGGCCAAGCTCATTGGGCCTCAGAGCCTTTGCCCCGACTGTTCTCGCTGCCTGGAGCCCTCCTCCCAGATCTTTACAAGGTTGGTTCTTTGTTATCTCTGTGTCAGCCCAGTTGTTCCCTCCTAAGAGAGAGGTCTCCCCTGGCCGCTCAGAGCAAAGAAGTCCTCCTCTTACTCTTTCATGTCACTTTACTTTCTTCTTAATATTTATCGTAATCAGAGTAGGTTTTGTTTATTCCCTTCTTTATTTTCTCTCTTCCCTACCAGATTAGAAGCTCTTTATAGGAAAGCATTTTTGTCTGTCTTGTCTACTACCACTGTCCAGTGGCTGGTACATTGTAGGTGCTTAATAAATATTTATGGATATTGTTGAATGAATGACACACCTGAACATGAATATACTTAAAAAACAAAGAGAGAACTCTTACAATTCAACAACAAAATGACAACCCAATTTAAAACTGGGCAAAAGACCTGAAGAGATATTTCTCCAAAGAAGATATACACATGGTCAGCAAGCACAAGAAAAGATACTCAACCTCACTAGTTGTTAAAGAAATGCAAATCAAAGCTATAGTGAAATATCAGTTCACACTTATTAGGATGGCTACAATAAAAAAACAACAACACCAAAATAAAAAGTATGGGTGAGGATGTGGAGAAACTGAAAACTTTGTGTATTGCTGGTGGGAACATAAAATGATACAGTCACTATGGAAAAACAGTTTGGCAGTTTCTCAACAAGTTAAACATAGACTTACTATAAGACCCAGCAATTCCACTCCTAGATGTATACCCAAAAGAACTGGAAAGAGGTACTCTAACAAAATATCATACACAAACATTCACAGCAGCACTATTCACAATAGCCAAAAGGTGGAAATAATTCACATGTCCATCGTTGATAAGTGGGCAAACAAAATGTGCTATATACAGACAATGGGGTATTTTTCAGCTGTAAAACAGAATGAAATTCTGATACCTGTTACAGCATGAATGAGCCCTGAAAACATTATGTGAAGTAAAAAAAGCCAGACGTAAAAGGTCAGATATTGTATGATCCCATTTCTAGGAAATATCCAGAATAAGTTATTCCATAGACTCAGAAAGCAGATTAGTGGTTGTCAGGGGTTGAAGGAAGGGAAATGGGGAGAGACTGTTTAATGGAATGAGGTTTCCTTTTGGGAGATGAAAATGTTTTGGAACTAGATAGAAGTGATGGTTGCACAACATTGTGAATATACTAAATGCAACTGAATAAAAGTTACCAAAAATGGTTACTCTTGTTTTGTGAATTTTACTTCACTAAGAAAAGAATACTGTCAAAACAGTAATCAATCAATCAGCCAATCAAATTAAGATCATGCCACACATTTTAAAACAACCAGATGGGCTCATTTAAATTCTTGTTTTCATCACTTAATAATATCTAAGAGATATCTAAAGCAGCAATTTTTAACCTGTGTGCCACAAGAATTTTTAAAACATGCAATCCCTAACTATTTAGTCAGGGGCACTGACCTCTTTTCCCTTAGACTGACAAAAAAATGACAATAGCCAACACAGCAGTAGCCATTGGTGTGAATGAATCAAAATCATACCTATTTGTTTGTTAGATCAGCATTTATGTACCAACTCCCTCTTAATGGACCTCCAGGGTGATTCAAATTTTTGTCGGATGATAAGCCATTTTCTATTGCTTCCTGGTGTCTTATCAGACTACTTCTTTAGAATTAATTCCTAGTAGTCCCGTTGTGGGATAATGGCTCTTTTTAAAGAGATTTGATGTATAGAACCAAACTGCCTTCTTGCAAGATGCTAATTTTCACACTTACCAGCTGTATATGATGTTATCCCACACCCTCACTAAAACTGCTTACTTGAGAGATGGAATATATTTCCAAAGTGCTTTTTAGCCGTTTTTACTTCTCCTCCTTCTCTTCGTCCTCATTCTTATATCACATTGTATGTTTCTACCATTTTCCCATGTTAAAAAATCAACCACAACTGGCAATATTAGTTATTTTTGCAACTATATTGCAAATATTTTTCCAGTTTCCCTATTTGTCTTTACCTTATTTCATTTTTATTGTGGTAAAATACATATATTATAAAATTTACTATTGTAACCATTTTTAAGTGTACAGGTCAGTGACATTAAGTACATTCACATTGTTATGCAACCATCACCACCATTCATCCCAGAACTTTTTCATCTTCCCAAACTGAAACTTTGTATCCATTAAACACTAATTTCCCATTCCTCAGCCCTGGTAACCTCTATTCTTTCTGTCTCTATAGACTTGACTGCTCTAGGTACCTCATGTAATACAATATTTGTCCTTTTCTGACTAAATTATTTCATGTAGCATATGCCTTCAAGGTTCATCCATGTTATATCATGTGGCAGAATTTCCTTCCTTTTTAAGACTGGATAATATTCCATTGTATGGATATACCACATTCACCCATCAATGAACACTTGAGTCGTTTCCACCTTTTGGCTATTGTGAATAATGTTATGAACACGAGTGTGCAAATATGTCTGAGTCCCTATTTTCAATTCTTTTGTGTATATTCACAGAAGAAAATGTCCTTAACTTTTTACTTTTTGTATGACTGTTTTTCACATGCAGAAGTTTTACAATTTAAAATATTTATCAATCTTTTCTTACTTAGGCTCTGGGGTCATTTTTTTAAAGATATGCTTTTAATCATTTCAGATAGAGGAAGGGAGAGGGAGAGATGGAAACATCAATGATGAGAGAGAATCATTGATTGACTGCCTCTTGCATGCCTCCTATTTGGGGGATCGAGCCTGCAATGCAGGCATGTGTCCTGACCTGGAATCGAACTATGACCTCCTGGGTCATAGGTCAGTCCTCAACCACTGAGTCACACAGGCCAGGCTCTGGGGTCATTTCTATATTATTTAAAAACTAGGGGCCCGGTGCACAAAAATTTGTGCACTCGGGGTGGAGGGAGTCCCTCAGCCCAGCCTGTGTCCTCTCACAGTCTGGGACCCCTCAGTGGATGTCCTATGATGGCCCCAGTCTGCCAGGCACCTTTTGTGTGTGTGTGTGTGTATGTGTGTGTCACCACTGGGGACCTGCCCCCAGCCGCATCTGAGGCTCGGAGCAGTCCTCCTGTGTGTGTCTACCTGCCGGGGGCCTGCTCCCAGGCACACCGTCAAGGCTTGGAGCAGGCACCCCCTCTATGTTGATCTTTCAGACTCTTGCCCTCCCCTGCATGTTCTCTTTTTTGAGCTGTGACCAGGGCTGGGTGCTGCCTGCCTCCCAAGCTTGCCTACTGCCCATCTTCCTCCAGCCACCAGAAAGCAGGGAAAACCCCGCCTCGTGGTCAGGCCAGCCTTTTCCTGCTCCCTGATCCTCGGAAGGGACCTGGGAAGCCGCCAAGCAGGCCGCCAACTCTTTCCCACTCACCGGTCCCCTGCTACCTTCCTTTCCCACTTCCCGGTGCTGCCAAGGGGTCTGGGGAGCTGCCAAGCAGGACCCTGGCCCCTGCAGCCTTGCTTTCCCACTCCCTGGTGCCCCGCAAAGGGCCTGGGCAGCC
>PVJC01033209.1:0-19491 GCA_004026665.1 Murina feae | reverse complement strand
ATTAGATTTATTGAGGATCTCACTAAATTTATCGGCAGTCTCTAGAAATTTCTTGAAAAACCTAATAACCGTGGTTTTGAACTCTATATCCTGTCGTTTTCTTTCCTCCATTTCTGTCATTTGTGACCTGTTTCTTTGTCTCCGCATTTTGGCTGCTTCCCTTTCTGATTTAGGCAATCACTGCGAGGAATTAACCTCTAAGCCACTTGGTTATAAGAGTCAGCTGTGTCTACAGTGGGAGAACTTCTGTGCTGGAGACACCCTTATGGGGCAAGAGTTGTTTAGTGGGGTTTTTGTGCTCACTGCATCTGCCCCGAGTGTGTTCCTTGTGGATCTGTTTTGTTTAGGATGGTCCCACTCTGGCCACTGGGTGAGGCTGGCTCCTGTATCTTTAAGGAGGTGTTGATTTAGCCTTTGCCTTAGGCTACTCAGTCTTTTATATGCAAAAGCCTCTGATGCAGCTTGGGAGGGGCGGGACCTCGGGGAGTCTGCAGGGCAGGGTGGAGCAAATAGCTATGGCGCTTCTCAGCCCTGCGCTAAGAGACACGGGGTCTCTGTGTCCCACGGTATTTGTTGTAAGCAACGCTGAGAGAAACCCGCTTTGGATTTCCTCCTGGTGCCAGTCAGTCCCCCTTCTCCGGGTGTCTGGGTCCTCAGAAACTCACCTGGAACTGGAGTTCAGAGCTGCTGGGAACTTGTGGCTCTCTCCGTTTTGGAAAAGAACCGGTCCTCTGGCGCCAGCCCTCTCCCCGAGCCCATGTGCGCACCTCCGTACCTCTGTACTTTGCTTCCGCCGCTCCTCTGAGTCTCAGACTCTTTTCTAGTTGTAGGATTTTCACTCAGCCAGCCTTCCTGTGGGTGTGAGTGGTGTCCGTGTGTTGTTTTCGTGGTTATTCTGAAATATTTGTTCACGGCTGCATTTACGGTGTTTACCTTATGCCGCCATCTTGCTGTCTCCCAATAAGTCCCTTCTTGTCTCACCTTCCCCCACCTGCCACTTTGCACACATAGTTCAGACCAAAACAAAAGATGCTTTTGTCTGAATATCAGGAAATTGACTTCCTGTTGACTGGTATTCCTAAATTCTTCTTAATAGACATTTAAATATTAGACTTTAGTGCATAAAGTTTCCAGTCTGGAAAGTGGGTTAGGGAAGCATATTTTTATAGGGGAAATGAATTCAGCCTTTGTGAGTTAGGGTTTGGGAAGAACTGTGCTAATGAGCTCTTTCTGGTGTTTATTTGTTTCATATTTCTAAGCAGTCCTCTCCCAAAGAAATCATCTCCCTTCACACAGTACACAAGGCTCTTTGTTACTGGCGGTTAGTTCGGGCATGGAGCGGAGGCTAGCACCTGGGAATGCTGATTCTAGCTCAGAGAAGGTGCTGGCCGAGAGAACAACTATTGTCTAGAGCAAATACGTATTCTTGTGCTTTACATATTTATTTAAATTCCAAGTAACACAGCTAGAAGGTGCACGGTTAGCTTGGGCTACAAAATGGCCTTTCCAGAAGGTATATTTATCTTTAAAAGGTTATGCATATTTCATGAAAAACAAACAGATGATGTGAAAGAAAACACAGCTTACTCTTTGATTTTCGAGGTGTTTTCACTGTGAAAAGCATGCATTTCTGAAATAATAATTTAGTTTTAAAATAAAACATGTTGCGTTAAGTACCTGATACTTAATGCCATTTTAAATAATTCATTATTCACAATATTCCAAGGAAACACTGAGCCACGCTAGGCCAGAAAAGTGCTCTTAAGTAATCCACTGCACTTGCCGGCTTGTCCCTAACTGGTGAACGTCAACCTCTCTAATCATGAATCCCCTTAACCCTGCAGGAGTTTAAAATCACAGAATCCTTCCACTCCAAGTGGATAAACACACACACACACACACACACACGCACACACACACCCCAAACAAAACAAAAAAAACATTTATCTGATCCCCAAACTCAAAGCATCACAGAGGTCTTTCTCCAGGGATACACAAAAGTAGGTTTATAAATACTACAAAATAAATAAATCATAACACAAGAATAAGCTATGTTTACCTGTGTACTCACAACTGTAAACCTCCTTTTGCCCACCCCTATATTCCCGATTTCCTAGAAAACATGCATTAGCTTAGTGTATGAATAGTCCTTTAAAATATGTCTGTGTCCGTGTTTATACAGACAGGTCATTCCTCTATGTCTGTGTCCGTGTTTATACAGACAGGTCATTCCTCTATGTCTGTATTCGTGTTTATACAGACAGGTCATTCCTCAGTGCTCTTACCTTCTGTCCATTGTTCTCACCATGACGTTTTCTTCTGCGAGCCACCAACAGCCTTATCATTAATAAATGAATGGTCAGTTCTCCATCTTCATTTCAATCATTTAGGAATGAAATGATTCCCAATTGTAATGTTTATATTCTTCTTCATGTATCTTCTTCCTTCGTCACGGGATTATCGTATAGAAAAAAGTTGAAACAAACCGGTGATTTGGCAGTTGCACAGATCTATTAACTGTAAGGATGATTGTGGTCATTGCGAGGCTAGAAGAAAAGGAGAAGATACATGTGAAATGTCGAAGAAGAGTTTTATCACAGAAATAATGCAATGTGTTCTTGTGAAAAGAAAATCTTCCTGTCAATGAGCTATTTCTTCTTTTCAAGCACGGGTCTTAGACGCATGCGGTTAACTTTCAGAAAGCAGTGATTTAGACTCATGGTCATGTTCGCCAGGCGGGAATGTGCGGGCCACAGGAGTAATCGCTGGTGTTCTCTTGCAGGTATTTACCTTGCTGTGGATCGCTGACTGGATGGTCCGTCACTTCTGGAGGAAAGGAAAGGACCCCGACAGCTTCTCCATCCCCTACCTAACGGCACTGGGGGATCTGCTTGGGACCGCGTTGTTAGCCTTAAGTTTTCATTTTCTTTGGCTCATTGGAGATCGAGATGGAGATGTCGGAGACTAATTAATCCTACAAACTGCTCTCAAGCTACCGAGAAGGAAAATGCCAGATAACTGCCAATGGCTTTTTCAAAAATCGTACATCGGTCGTTGGACTTCTGTCAGGGCACTCTGCAGTTGGCCCCGATTCCATTAAATGGCCTTAACATTTTTTAAAGGAATTTGTGTCGAACCGGAATGAACAGTATTTATGCTAATTTTACACAGACATAGAATCAAGCTCAATCTCCGAAGTTAATTAAGTAGGAAAGCGTATAGGATGTTTACAGTGAATCATTTTAAAGCCACAGACACAGCAGAAATGTACTTGATTATTGCTTAACTTACAATGCCACTTTAGGGGAGAGTTCTAGTTGAACCTTTCTTGTCTCCCGGATGTGTGGTGCCT
Organism: Murina feae; assembly: GCA_004026665.1. Lineage (NCBI taxonomy): Eukaryota > Metazoa > Chordata > Mammalia > Chiroptera > Vespertilionidae > Murina > Murina feae. Next base: position 16,139 of record PVJC01033209.1, on the reverse strand, counting down.
ACCGCATAGCATACCACAAAACGAAAGGGGCTCAACCACCTTTTCAATAGTTTTTAACTAAACCCACCTCTCTGCTGGATGAGGAACAATTTGCCAATTACTTACCCCTCACCTGATTAAATAGGTTCTGCTGAGCATAAGATAAATGGGCTTTGACCTGCTGCTATGAATTTCCCTGTGCCAATGCTAATTCAATTTCATCTCTGCAAGTCCTTGGCAGGCTGCCCTTGAAACACAGAATGACCTTCAGAGATCTTTCATGAAGGCAGTGGGTCATTTTTAACCATTGATTTGTTGAAAGAATGTTGATCTTGTTCAGAAGACTCAATAGTCAAGAACAGGGAATAATCCAAGCTGCATTTGTAGAGACGAGAAGTGTGTGTGTGTGTGTGTGTGAGTGTGAGTGTGAGAGACAGATTTTTGATGGAGAACTGAATCTTGGCCTGTTGATAGCAAAGATCATAGTGCTGTTAAGAATGTTAGCATTATGTAGTTATTCTTAAATACTCTTTATTGACATACTTTTGTCATTTGGTCCAAAAAGTTTGTTACTGGCCAGAATTTAGTATTTCTTATCTACATTATGATTGTTTCTTATTAAAACCACTGTGCCATTTAACATACAAGGTTTAGAATGGGCAGGTGATGGATTTGTTCTTCTGAAGAAGCTTACTGATATTGTTAGGCACACCATTTTAAGAGAGAAGTTGGTGGGTTATTTCAGTGGTTGCTCATGCCTCTGCATTTCATCTGTTTGCACATGCTCATTTCTGCACAAGCTGCTATGACTCAAACAGTTCCTAACCTCTGACCTATATTCCAAACACTTAACCAACATTTAGTTATTCAATAGGTGAGCATTTTTATATCACATGTAGTTCATTTTTAAGGCCATCAGATATTTAATAATTTAGTTGATAAGGGAAGAAAAATGCACATTAGCTTTGATCTTCATGGCTTAGTTGTGAGTTAGTGCTAATATTATATAAACAGAATGCTGTTTATACATATATTGGGGAAAATGTTCCTATTAAACTCTTTAAGATAAAGGGCCTGTGGTTTAGAGTTACATATTTTTGCTTATTTTAAAACTTTAATTATTCCATTCTTCTGCCTTATAATGAAGCTTCTAAGGCAGAGAACTGAACAAATTATAGAATTTCTCCTTTGGAGAGTAATAACGTCACATAGTGAACATTCTTATGAAAGAAAGAATGATTAAGTTAAGCTGATGAATATTTATCTGCAAAGACTTTTTTATTTAAAAAATCCATATAATTTATTTGATTTTATTGTACAGTACTAGTAAGTTACTTGTTTACATTTGCACTGTGTGATTCATAAGCATTTATATTTCCCAATGATTTTTATTTTGATTTTTAAATATAAAATAGTGAACAGCAAGCCACATTTTTGTAAAGATTGATTTTAGAGAGAGGAAGGAAAAGAGAGAGAAAGAAACATCAATTGGTTGCTTGAACCCGCAACTAGGTTTGTGCCCTGACTTGAACTCAAACCCACCACCTTTTGGTGTACGTCCAACCAACTGAGCCACACCGGCCAGGGCCAGGAAACCCCATTTTTAAAGCATTTATCAACAACTTTAGTACATTGACAGTGCCTGTGAAATAGGTCAGGTAGGTCTTTCTTTCTCTGTATTATAGCAAAAGAAACCGAAACTCAGAGAAGTTACATTTTACAGGTTGCACAGCTGCAAAGTGACCAAATTGTGACTAAAGAGCAGGTATCCAATCTCCTGAGCCAGCACTCTTCCTATGACCACCCCCCCCACCCCCTCCCAAAAGGCACCAGGAGGACCTACCTAATTACTCGAGAAGAGAGCAATGGAGAAGCAGAGCATTGCTGCTGCTTTTAGATTTCAGGCAGGGAGACCTCCATTTAATATGTCTTGATGGTAAGTGTAGCCAACTGTGAATTATTCATGTTCCTAAGCCCCAGGAAAACACAGATAAATAAAAATGGTAGAATAAAAAGAACAATGCCTTATTCCATAGAACATTTCATTGCTACCACCCTTCCCAGATCCAGTCATTCTAGGTAGACGATGAGAAAGAACTAAGATGACTGATTTATAGCTCCTTTCTCCATCTTGGTTATAGCAACAAAACGTCTAAAAGGCATGTGATAAAGATAAATAAAAACATGGAAAAATCAGTCATCAATTAACTGGATTAATTTATAAGAGGGATATAGATTCCTCTAAAACATTTTACTGTTTTTTTTGAAAGCTTTTAGATAAGTATGCAAATGATAAGATGACCTATTTACCCACAAAAATAATTTGTTACCAGTCTTAAATAATGTGAATTCACAGTATTTTTATACAATATAAAAACCCCTGCTTTCCAAACTTCTTCCTTTCACTAATTTACCAGACACTTTATTTACACACAGATAATTTTTTAAAAACATTTTTTATTCTTAGCTACCAATCATTTTTTTTCTTTAAAAACTAATTTCTCAGAACACGATAAAATGGGAACTTAGGGTAATGTATCTTCTGGAAGAGATAAAAAATTCCGCATCGAGACTATCAGTGATATAGCCAAATGAAGTACATTTAAAAAAGTCTTTCAGTATTTGGGCTTCCTTGCCATATAAATATCTGTGGTATGATAGTCTACCCATTTATTCTGGGCATCTTACATCCTTGAATTGTTGTAAACTCAAATAAGAATAAAATGGAAGAAATATTTACCCATCCTGTTGTATGAATTTTTTATAAGCTACATGGACATTGAGCCTGTGTGGAGCTTACCCAGAAGAGGCTGGGGTGATCTATGTCTGTATCTTGTACTTATGAGGATAATATATTGGCTTTGACTGTACTTCAATCTCCAATCTATTGCTTTGTCACTTTCTTCTCTGTTTTAAGCACTCTTCTCAATTTTCAGCTTAGATTCCTGGGTTCATCAGCCCATACATCCTCCACTACCACCTTCATCGTGACTGGACAGCTGTGGGGAGACACAGCTCTCACTGATGCTTTACCTGCCATTGAGCAGCTGAACGCGGCTGGTGAAAAATACGTGGCTGCTCAGACAGACCTTTCAGTTTATAACCTCAGACATCAGATTAACCCTCAACTGTCTAGCAGCCACTGTATTTCTCTAATCCAGTGGTCGCCAGCCTTTCAGACCTCATGGACCACCAGTGCTCCAATCACTGTGCTCTCTGAGATGTCAGGCTTTTGTCCCCACCACTCAATTGAAAGTATTCCTGTCCAGGTCATCTGTAGTCTCCATGTTGGCGAATCTGGTGATCAATTCTCAATAAGAATTCTCATCTGCCTTTTCCTTTATTTTCCACACCCCGGGAGGCCCCTTCTCTGTCTTGTAGAAGTTCCTCCTCAATCTCTAAATGTTGGAATTTTTTTATTACCTCTTCTCTACTTTTTCTCTCCAGGTGACCTAACCCATCTCGTTGTTTCAAATATTCCCAGGGTTATTTCTCCAGTCCAGGCCTCTCACCGGAGTTCTGGATGTTTATTTCCAAATGCTTGCTGGACAGCTCCACTGGAGTGACTACAAGGTATCTCAAACATTTGAACAATGCTGTCGACCACTTTGACCTAATTGATACATAGACTACCATATCCAGCAACTGCAGAATACACATTAAGGGCTAATCTTAATATGTAAAGAACTAGTATAGGTCAGGAAGAAAAAGGCCAATAACAAAATAATAAAATAGCCAAAGGCAGATGGTTCATTAAAAAGAGAGAGAGAGAGAGAGAGAGAGAGAGAGAGAGAGGTGCTCAGAACTACTCAGATGGAAAGAAATGCTAATTAAAATCACACTGAGATACCATTTCTCACTATCAAATTGGCAAAAATTCCAAATCGGTTAAAACATTCTCTTGGCAAGGCTGTAGGGAATCTGATGTGATTATTGGTGGGACGTGATAAATTTACCACAATAGGAGCTCTGGAGAGGGGAGTCTGTGCATATCTACCACAATTACAGATGCATTTATCATTCGATCCTGTAGTCTCACTATTAGCACCATTTAATCTAGGCAAGTGAAGCCTCTGCCACATGCAATGGTTGGGATCCAGCAGCGGGCCAACTCCAGTTCACTGCCTGTTTCTGTAAATAAAGTTTTATTAGAATGCAGCTATGCCCATTTGGTTACATTTGTCATCGACCACTTTTCTTCTACAACGACAAAACTGAGAAAGAGACCATACCGCCTGCAAAGCCTAAAGTATCCACTGTCTGGCCCATTGCACACAAAAAAGTTCACAACCTATGCTCGAGAGTGAATTCTTCAAATTTTATTTCTGAGTCTTCCTCGGGTACCTGGGACTAGTACCTGGATCAGCAGCGGCATGCAGGCAGGGTGCCCCAACCCGAAACTGATCCTGTATGGACTCCGTTTGCAGAAAGCAACTACCTTCCCGGGTAGTTTTGTCCAATGCCTGGAGCCAGCCAAGCAGATGATGAGCCCAGTTCCTGTTTCTCTCCTCTAAATTAGGAGTCAGTCTTATGTGGGGTCAACCAGATGCCTAGTGCCTGTTTCTCCCCTTCAGGGGTCAGTCTTGTGTGGGGTCAAACAGATGCCCCCAGGAAGTCAGACTCCTGCCCATGGGATAGTCCCTAGACTTATGTCTGGCCCCAGTTCCAAGAAGGCAACATGGAAAGCCGATCATTCCCACTGGTGGGAATACTAATAGGTTTCCTGAATGGTGCTACTTGTTGATTTGGAGTGGCGTGTCAGACAGAGGATAAGCGCAGAGCTCCTGGCCACCGAATCCACAGCTAACCCCTGCTCTCCAGCCCCAGACTCCTGTTGTCAGCGTTCTGACTGCAGCGTTGTCTCTGGTCTAGCAACCAAGTGTGGCAAGGTAGTGGCAGGCATCCTTTCCCCTGTGCATCCTGTCAGTTTCACCCAAGGAGGTCTCCCTACCCTCTTGCAGGCTTTATGCCACGTGCCAGGCAGCCCTCAGGCGGGTGGCCACTTCTTTCTCCTCGGGAGGCTTAAAGAGCACTGTTCTGTGATTGGCCTTTCCCACAGGTGTCCTCTCTTCCCTCCAGTTGGTATGGTGATGTCGTGCTCTCCCAGGTCAGTCTTAAATTGCACTGGACAAGGAACAGCCATTCATTGTATGGACTAGACCATTCTTCACACTGTGCTCCTGAGCCCTCACCCAGCCTCCCCACTGGCGACAGTGTGTGTGCTAGGCAGAGGTTGTTCAAGAAAGAAAATTCAAGGACACTTGTTATAAAGATGGTGAGGTGGGCTTTATTCAGGATCGTCATGACAGGCATAGGGCTCACTGCCATGGGATTTTGCAGTGGGGAGAGACATGGGACTCAACTCCAAATACAAAGTAGACAAGTGGGAATTATAGCCAAATATCGCGGTGAGTGCATGGAAAATTACTATGAGCAAACATCAGAGGTAAAGGCCATTCTGGCTAAGTTGATCTAACAGGATTCTTGGCTAAAGATAGGCCAAGGTGATCAGACATGGTTTGGGGGTGGAGGATGAAGATGATCAGATATTGAAGGTGTTCAAGTTCAAGAGTTGGGGGTGCTGGTTAACCTGACTTAGGAACGTTCTTGCTATGAGTGGGTTTTACAAGGAAGTTGAAGGGACCTGACTAGCATTGGAATCTGTCAGCAAGCAGTCAACACTGAAAGAAATCATATCTGGAAATGCAGTAACCACAGCCTGGAAGTTCAAGAGAGAACATGGTTGCAATGTGTGAGTCTATATTTACACTATAGAATTCCGAACGGTAAAGTTAGCACGATGAGAAAAATTACCCTCACCTTTTCCTACACACTTTCAGGTACGATGAGCATTTTTGGCTCCAAGAAAAAAGCACAGTAACAACCTTTGAGAAAGTTATTAGAAGCCAGTATTCGAGGAAGGGGGGCTGGGGGGGGGTATGAGATGGATGATATAACATGAGCAACAATATATACAGTATTAATTAAATGGTGTTAGGGAACTGCAGAGGCCAGAAAAATCTATGGTTTCAATACAAATAGGTTCTGAAGAGCCAGGACGTTGCAAGTAATTAATCACAGTTCTGTCTTTATCCTAACAGCAGGAGAAATTAGCCGGGAATGGTGCATTTGACAACAACACAAGGAGATTGTGCTTGGGCACAATGAAGGATCTTTGCATTTACTGGACAACAACAAATATATAAGTTTTTCTTTTCTACTCATCTTATTAAATCTCCATCGGATATTAAAAGAAGACATTACCCAGAAGGCTGCCACGCTTGCAGCTAGCTATTTGGGGAGCACAAGAGAGACCCATCTAGCTAGGTCACTCAGCCACCAATTCCAGCTCCTCTGGGCAGAAAATCTAATTGACTTGTGTCAGGCCTGACATCCAATCTGCCGAGGCCGAGTAAGGGCAGGGACGCATGGTAATTGGATCATGTCTTCCTCTCACAAAGGGAAGTAAGCAGAGGGGATGATTGTCACCTCAGAGGTGACACCACGCCAGTCTGCACGTCAGAGGGAAGGTGGACCGAAAGGTCATCTTATCAGCCGCTAAGAACAGGCCAGAAAACCACCTTTGTCTTACACTTTGTGCGATACTGGAAGCAGGCACTGTCAGAAGTGAAAAATACTTGGATGATGTTTTCAGTGGTAACTCTCCGGGGACCTCTAGGTTGTTCAGGAAGCAGAATACACTTAGATTGCATTTGGCCAAACCTTTCCCCCCATCATATCCAAATGAGAGTTTTATTCAGTAAAACAAACGGGAAACAGCTTCAGAACTCCTCCTGGGATTCAGTCTAACTCGGCTGGGTTGTATTCCTGCAGCAACTCTGGGCCCAGGGCTGGGCAGATAGTAAAGTCTCACGGGGTAAAACTATAGCCTTCAATGGTGATTTCTGGAAGTTTTTCCACCCCAAGGCAGTAGGCAGGTTGCTTCAGGACCTTGGTCTTGGCAGGCTACTTCTCTTGATGCTCGGCAGTTGATTTTCATATCATCGAGGCATTGCCATCACACATAAAATAAATGTGTATGTGCGCACGTGTGTGTGTGTGTGTACATGCCTTGTGCACAGGTACACGTATGCTGCTTGTATCTGGCTGTCAAACCTGCACTCGATGCTGTGACTTGCATTTGATGGTATATTGGCACCAGGAGCACAGGAAGTGTAGTTTATGCCTGTGGTTTGTTCAGTAGTTCTTACAAGGACGTTCTTAAAATAGGGGACTTTGTTGCTGGAGCTATGAGTCAACACGCATGATACATTCATTGCAAAGTGTTTTGAAAAAATCATTACTTGTGTTTTGATTCTCTAGTACCTTAATGGTCTCTGTTAATAGCATTTCAGAAACTGAATATGACAAAACATGAGATGCCTCTGTCCAGAGTGAAGCGCTCAAGGCGGATACTAATTGGACGTGGCATGATCTGGTGATTTCATGTCGCTAGTGTTAGAGAGACAGGTTTCATAGGCCCCAGTGAAGGCTGACCTGGGCCGTGCGTGAAGTTCATCGGTGAAATGCCTTCTCTCAGCACGGAGGGGAGTTCAAAGGATGAAGCAAGGTCCTTGCAGCTCATTGTAAATTATCGGTGAGCGGGTCAGAGATTTATGTCTGAGAAAATTCATAGCAGTTACTCACATGAGTAAAAACTGTAAAGCAACTAAATGTCCAACAATTGAGGGATGGCTTAAAAAAATTAGGATACATAATTTACAAAATATGTATAAAATACGTATCACGATATATAGTCACATTTTCCAAAAATATTTAATGACATGGGGGAAATTCTCACAATAAAGTGAAAACAAAATTAGGATATATGCAGCTTGATCTTATTGTGGATTGCCTTCTATCATCCCCACCCAGCGATCAGGGAGAAACAAAGAAGCCTCTTTATCCATTTTCCTGGGAAGTTAATGCAAGGACACAAATACAACCCAGATAAGGAGGAGTACATTCCTCAGGAAGGAAAAGAATCCTCACTGGGCGGTCAGGTGTGTGAGTTCAGATCTTATTTTAGGAAAATGGCCTCAGAACTCCACTTTATCCACGCCCCATGGTCTCCATCTCAACCCCCCGCCCCCCCCACGCCCCAATCAATAGTCACTAAGACCAGTGCTCACTGCTGCCCCTGATGGAGTCAACAAGAAACTGCAACCCACCTGGAGCCGTTCCCAGGCTGTGAAATTTGCAAGGCAGGAGCAGGGCTTAGTGAGCTTGGTATTTCTACAGGGATGAGTGGCAGTGTGCTCAAGGGGAAAGGAGCAGGTTGGAGAGACCACGGGGAGAAGGGAGAAGTGGGAAGAATTCAGGTGGAAGTGAGGTCCGCGTGGCACTGCCCTGAAGGCCTAGCCGGCTTGTCTCACTACCCCACATTAAAGTCTCCCGAGGGCCTGTAAAAGCACTGACTCCGAGACCCCACACATGGAGTCAGCTGTGGGGCCAGCCGTCTCATGGTCCTCATGCAGAGCCAGGGATGCGGCTGACCCACTCCCTGGCCGTCCCCACGTCAGTGTGACTTTGCAACAACCACTGAATCACTCATTAAGGGGCTTCCGGTCTCCTTGGTGGAGTGTACACCTGGTTCAGAGAAAGGGTCATCAGAAACGCTGGCCTCCTGACCTACCTTGGGTGAACCCTGGCAGCCCCCTCACCGTGGACCGCTGAACATTGGGGGACATCAAATAAAGGCCCCAACTTTGCTCTTCCCTAAGGGTAGCTCAGACATGCTCTGCGGACAGGGAAGGGGCTTCCACAGGACTCAGTGGCTTTGAGCTGGAGGAGAAATAAGAATTAGGTTGCCCTAACCGGTTTGGCTCAGTGGATAGAGCATCAGCCTGTGGACTCAAGGGTCCCAGGTTCGATTCCGGTCGGGGGCATGTACCTTGATTGCGGGCACATCCCCAGTATGGGGTGTGCAGGAGGCAGCTGATTGATGTTTCTCTCTCATCGATGTTTCTAGCTCTCTGTCCCTCTCCCTTCCTCTCTGTAGAGAATTCAATAAAATATATTTTAAAAAAAGAAATATGTTGATGTATAACTATGCATTTTCAGAAGATTGGAAGGAAACACAGCAAAATAATAACAATCTTTAATGGTAAGATTTTAGATGACTTTCTTTTCATGCTTCGCTATATTTCTCAAGTCTTCTGCAGTGAACATGTATTATGATGATTGTATTTTTTAAAGCTATGTAACCTACAAGAGAAAGCAAGCCTCGTCTTCCAAAAGCATGTGTTCCGAATGAGGTTTCCCAATGAAATGGGCTGCTGAAGCATTCATGTGGCTCTAGAGCAGTGGTTCTCAACCCGTGGGTCACGACCCCTTTGGGGGTCGAACGACCCTTTCACAGGGGTCGCCTAAGACCATCCTGCATATCAGATACTTACATGACGATTCATAACAGCAGCAACATGACAGTTACGAAGTAGCAACGAAAATAATCTTATGGTTGGGGGTCACCACAGGAGGAACTGTACTAAGGGGTCGGGGCTTTAGGAAGGTTGAGAACCACTGCTCTAGAGGTTATGACAGAGGGGGTGTCTTCGTCGCTCAGGCTACCATCTGTCACTGCGGTTAGTGCTAACATAAGGTTGACTGACATCATCACAGGGTTGTGGTTTAAAGATTTCCCACATCTTTTTACGCTTAGCAAGTAATACTTTCTGTATGAAATGCCCAGGAGTACCCAGAACCAGAGCTCTGCACTGCATTTCCTAGGCTTCAAATCCCCTATCAAATACTTCTATGGCAAAATAGATTCTAACTTGTTCTATTGAGTAGTACACACCGCAGGATCTACTTAAGCCCTGGTGTGCAACAAAACATATTAAATACAACTTCGGTTATTAATGTCCCATTCCTGATCAAGTAATTGGAGTGTGCCACCCTTTGGGTTCAACCATACCAACCACGTCCATGAGGATGACCATCAGAAGTAAGACGGTGCCCTCAGGTCTATTAATCATAGACGCCCACAAAAGCAAAGGGTTAAATATAGGAACATTTGCGGCCCATTTAGCTGGAGAAGATCTTGGCTCCTGAGACCACTAGCTCAGACGACAAATGTCCTTTAAGAGGATCTGACAGAGGGAAGCAAACCTGTTCCCTTTTCTCTAGCGTCTATCTTTCAGACACCCCTGTGATGGGGAAACACTGGGAGGGGTGACTTTGTGGTTTAATTCAAAGATAGTATGAAGCCTTTCACATGAGGAAGAAATTTAGACTTCTTTGCTACGTATCCAGGGGCTGAATAATTTCAGGGCGAAGGCAAATGTGGTTAGTGGCCTCAAAGGAATCAGCGCATTAAACCATCCTGCAGGAATTCAAAACGGATTCTGTGTGGGTTAATGGATACAATTAACACCAAAGTGAGACACCATGTGTAAGTAATCGAGGCTGTTTAACACAGTTATTGGCTATAGGAGTCTCTGGGCTGTGGGTTAGGCAGTCTCACAATTCATTAGAGGGCGTGATTAGCAACACTGGATCGGATTGGATTGTTGGCTCCAGAGCGGGTGTGAATGGGAAGCACCTTGGTAGGTAGTTTTCTGAGAAGAATGCCCTCAGTGTCATCATTTCAATGTTTGGTTTAAACCGGGTCAATATGTACTTTTAGAAAAATCCAGTTGACCAAAATTATACTAATTCTCGTCATAATCCCTCCCACCCCTCTCGTATCTTCCGTGGTTCTCTGTTTCCCACGTCATTAAGGGGACTTTCTGCCCAACCACCAACGTCCTTCATGATTCCCCCCATCACCCATTTCGCTTTGACACAGACTTGGCGGGTGTCAGGGCTGGCCTCCTCATTCTCCTTTTATCAACAGAGCTCACTGCTTAGTTTTCTCCGTGGTTGCCTCCTGTCCATCACTGGGCCAAGAGTTATTGAGAAAAATGGAGCTAGAGGTAGGGGAGCCCATGGAGAAGGGATGAATATTTGAATCTGCGAGGGAGGCAGTCAGGTAAAAGCATTCCTGAAACCTAATAAGACGGGCCCTTTTGCGCAAATGTTCTCAACGCCAGCTCCCAGCTGAGCATTAGAATCCCCCCGGAGCTTCCATAAAGGCTGCTGCTGGTTCTCCACTGAGAGATTCTGACGTAACTGCTTTGAGGTGAGGCCCAGGCATCCACTTGTTTTCCCAGCTCTCCAGGTGATCCTAAAAGGCAGCCAGATTATGAACGACGCCTTCAGAGCAGGGCTTCTTCGCAAACACTGTCGTGCAAGGAAGTCACGGGCGTGGGGTGGGCGATAGGACGAAGGTGCTGGTCGGGCAGGCTTGGCGTGAGGCCTGACATCTTGCATTCCTGAACAGTTCCCAGGCGATGCATCAGATTCCACCTGCAGTCTCTCTCCAGGCCCAGTCCATCTTCTTCATCTTGGTAGAAGAGGAAGAATGTAAATTGGCTCCAATCTGAAAATTGCCTCCTGAAATTGAGTTTCTCCCCAGAAGTTGAGTTTCTCACCGGAAACACTTACCGAAGCGAGATGGCCAGCGCTGGCGGATGCAGGGGTCAGTGGCTCCAAATTTCACCAGGGTTTCGAGGGGGAGCCTCACCCTTTTTGGATTCTTTCAAGACGCATCTGGAAATGAAACGTCAAACACTACGGAGAGAAAGCCTTGCTCCCCATTCCTTCCCGGCTGCTCATGGGTAAGTCCTTTGGACTCATTTCCAGCTCTAAGTCTTTTCATGGCTACCTCCATAGCTCTAAGCTTCAGGCACACCTCCGAGATAGTGCGGGTTCGGTTCCAGGCCGTTGCAATAAAGTGAGTCATAATCTTTTTTCTGGTGGAGGTTACCTGCCTTCAATCTGTAAAAGCGCCACCCCTGTGAAGCACAATAAAACCAGGGACGCCTGCACATGCTTATCCCTCTGCCTCAAGAGTTCTTGGTCATAAGCAGCGTTTACTAATGACCAACATGAAACATGCAAAACATAATTTACACCATCCCCTTTTGTGACACCCCCCCCTCCTCATTTTTTTGGTTATATTTTTTAATAACTGGTTGTGGTTCTGGATACTTTTATAACTATAAGTAATTTGTTTACATGTCTCTTTCTTGATCCTTAATAGTTGGATATTGTTCCTTTACTTACCAATATGCAGGCTAAGAGAATTTGCACCCCTGCACACTTCTCCACTCCTCCCTCCTTCCCGAGTCCTGTTCGTTGTGTTGTTACTTTGTCAAGTTTATCTAAATGAGAAACAGAGTTTAGAAAGTTCTGTTTCAATAAACTATTTAATGAAGGGCCAGGGCAGCTTACATAGGAAATCGAGTCCTATGGTGTTGCCGCTCACACTCGTGCCATCAAAGGGGAGGCAAAGTCAAGTTGACCCTCTTCCCTTCAACTCCATAGAATACTCTGAATTGTTTTGTGGTTGGTTTGTGTTGCTTTTGAAATCAGTATTCTTGTACAGGTTCCCCTTCTCTCCCTTCTCTCCCCCTCCGGTGTTTTAAAATTATCTTCTTTCTTGTTGATAGGGAACAGATTTCTCTATCATTAATATCTTCCAGCTGTTTAATATATTTTGAGCACACGAATATACACTGACTTTCTAGGCTCATTTGCATAGAAGTTATCCTGGAATTGCTTTTTGTTCCATTCTTTAATTAGTTTCACTGTACTTGGAGCTGACATTATTGTCTTTCTTGGATTTGTGTTTCCTTTGGACACAGTAAATCCTGAAGTTACTTTTTCAGATAAAGAATATAGGTGTTTGCATGTCTGAAATATAGGTGTTTTCGCATATCTGAGTTCTTACATGTCTGAAAATGTATTAAACTCCCCCCATACTGGATTAATATTTTGGATAATTCTACATTCAAAATCATTTTCCTTCAGACATTTGAAGGCATGACTCTACTACCTTTTAGAATTTGGTATTTGTAAAAAGAAAAAGAAAAAAAAAAAAGCCATGGTCAAGGGTACAAAGCCAGACTGTGGTTTGAATCCCAGTTCTGCCACCTGCGAGCTGTGTATCCATGGGTTTTTCATCTGAATAATGATAGTAGTTAAGTCATAGAACTCCTGTGAAGATTAAATTAGTTAGTATGTAAAAAGTGGTTAAAACATCTATTTACACATAGTAAGCCCTATAAGAATGTTAGCTTTAAAAGAAATTAATTTACTCATTATCATCTTTATATTTATCCTGGGTGTTCTGAAATTCATAATAGTATATAGCTATGTGGGCCTTTTTGCACTCAATGAACTTGGTATTAGGAAGATTTTTTTCAAGTATTTTCCTTGAGTTCTGGGAATTAAAAATTTAAAAACAAATTTTATGCCTTCTATTTTCATTTTCTTGGATGTCTTGGTTAAATGTGACCCTTTTGGATTGAGATTATATGTTTCTTAGCTTTTTTATCTCAAATTTTCCACTTCTTTGTCTTTTTGTTTTATATTCTGAGAGATCTTTTTCTCATCTATTTCTTCCACCTAACTTATTACATTCTTAATGTCTGTATTCATATCTTTATCACAAACTGTTCAGATTTGCTTTTGGTTAACAACTTGTTTTGACTGGATATAATCTCCATATCTCTTTGTGGCTCTCAGATTAGTTTTATGACTTCCAATTTCTGCTAAATTATCTCAGTTCCTTCCCGAATGTGGTGAACAATGGTCCTTGATAGATGCCTCACATCTTTCAAACACACTCTCTCTATTTTTCCATGATATGAATTCCACCTTCCTCTAATAGACCTTTTAAAAAGTCGCATTTTCCAACTCCATGTGACTAGGACATAGAATATGCTCCTTTGAGAACTTTGATTCTAAAGTTAGTTACTCAAGGAAACTGCTAGCACACCTGGTATAGCTTTTGCACTGGGGGAGGCAGAGGCAAACTGTCTCTGGGCTCTGTAGCCACAGGGCCCATGGCTGATCCTTTCCCAGATTAGTTCTGCAGGATAGCTCTGGGCCATGGTCCTGGAGATGTATCCCAGGATCGATTCCTTCAGTCCTTTCCAAGATGGTCTCCGATGCCTGACATCCAATAATACTTTCCTGATGATGACTTTCCAGCTGGATTTACCCCAAAATGCCAGATATTCTTCAAACTGCCCACATGACCTTGCCACATGGACGTCCAGTGAGTGTGCTCACCTCTTAGTGTTCATGCCCTGGTAATCTTCCTTCCTTGGGTGTGGGCAGGCTGGGCATATTGACTCACTTCCAATGAATAGCGTATGGCAGACAGGATGGGATGTCACTTCAGTCTTGGTGTTCGCTCTCCCTACCTCTCTCTTGGATCATTCTTCGTGGGGAAAGCCAACCGCCATGATGTCATAAGGCAGCCCTGTGGACAGGCCTACGTGTGAGAAAGTGAGGCCTGCCAAAAACCATGGGAGCAGACTGAGGGAGCATATCCCATCAATCTCAGCTGAGCTTTCAAATGAGACCATTGTCCCAGTGGACAGCCCCACTGCTACCTCAAGAGAGACCTTGAGCCAGAGGCACCCAACTAAATTGCCCCCAAGTTCTGACTCACAGAAACTGTGAGAGAGCAAAATGCTTGATGTTTTTCAACCATTAAATTTTGGGATAATTTGTTATGCAGCAGTAGCTAACTAATACAGGTATCACAAATTTAACTTGTTCAAGTAATATTCCTCTCTCATAGTCTCCCTATCTTAATAAATGACTACTTAATCCTTCCACTTGCTGAGGCCAAAAACTTGGAGCTATCCTTAATTTCTCGTTTTCTTTTTTTAAAAAAAATCTTTATTGTTCAGATTATTACAGTGTGCCTCTTTCCTCCCCCCCATAGCTCCCCTCCTCCCAGTTCTCACCCCACCCTCTGTCCTTATCTGCCCCCCTCATTCTCATCTCTAGGTGTACAATTATTGTCCAGTCTCTTTCTGCACCCCCAACACCCTTCCCCCCCAAAAATTGTCAGTCCAATCCTTTTCTATGCCTCTGATTCTATTCTATGCACCAGTTTATTCTGTTCATCAGATTTTTTATTCACTTGATTTTTAGATTCACTTGTTGATAGATATGTATTTGTTGTTCATAATTTTTATCTTTACTTTTTCTTCTTCCTCTTCTCAAAGGATACCTTTCAGCATTTCATATAATACTGGTTGGGTGGTGATGAACTCCTTTAGCTTTCTTTTGTCTGTGAAGCTCTTTATCTGACCTTCAATTCTGAATGATAGCTTTGCTGGGTAAAGTAATCTTGGTTGTAGGTTCTTGCTATTCATCACTTTGAATATTTCTTGCCACTCCCTTCTGGCCTGCAAAGTTTCTGTTGAGAAGTCAGCTGGCAGATGTATGGGTTCCCCCTTGTAGGTAATTGACTGCTTTTCTCTTGCTGCTTTTAAAATTCTCTCCTTGTCTTTTGCTCTTGGCATTTTAACACTTTGTAAGCAGGCATTTTCCCGCCACTGTGTGGTAGCGTTTGAAACACTTTTCTTTGTGCAGGGGTACATTACAAAACTTACACATGTACCGTGTTTCACTGCATACTTTATGAGTGGCACACACACGACAATAATGTAAAACATTTTTATTTTTGCTGGTTCCAACTAGAGGTTCCAATGTATGTTTCCTCATGTCCACTGACAGTCTCCCTGGTAGATCTGATTTTACTTGTTTCCCACAAAAATGTGTTAATTATGATGTGTCTTGGTGTGGTCCTCTTTGGATTCCTTTTGTTTGGGAGTCTCTGTGCTTCCTAGACTTGGAAGTATATTTCTTTTACCAGGTAGGGGAAGTTTTCTGACATTATTTCTTCAAATAGGTTTTCAATATCTTGTTCTCTCTCTTCTTCTGGCACCCCTATAATTCTGATGTTGGTACGCTTGAAGTTGTCCCAGAGGCTCCTTACACTGTCTTCATATTTTTGGATTCTTTTTTCTTTTTGCTTATTCATTTGGGTATTTTTTGCTTCTTCGTATTTCAATTCTTTGACTTGATTCTTGCGTTCCTCTAATGTGCTGTTGGATCTCTGTATAATATTCTTTATTTCAGTCAGTGTATGTTTAATTTCTAATTGGTCCTTTTTCATATCCTTGAGGGTCTCATTAGATTTATTCCGCGTTTTCTAGAAAATTCTTGAAAAACCGTAAAACCATGGGTTTGAACTCTATATCCAGTCATTTGCTTTCCTCCATTTCTGTCATTTGTGATCTGTTTTTTTT
>PVJC01033208.1:0-19523 GCA_004026665.1 Murina feae | reverse complement strand
AATTGATAAAATATGATGTTACTCAATTTAGAGAAATTATTTTTATTTATTTTTTCTTTATTTTTCAATTTAGAGAAATTCTTTTCTACAAAGTGTAATTTTTTTATGTACGGTTTATAAAAATAATCTGAAAATGATGATAGAAATAAAGAATACCCATATGTAATTACTCTTAATAGTTTTAAATTTTATATATATACACACACACACACACACACATATACACACACACACTAAGGGCCTGGTGCACAAAAATTTGTGCACTTGGGGGGGTGGGTCCCTCAGCCTGGCCTGTGCCCTCTTGCAGTCTGGGACCCCTCAGGGGATGTCCACCTGCTGGCATGCCTGGCCAGCCTGGGTGAGGGGCTGATGGCTGTTTGCAGGCTTGCCAAGCCCCCTAGTGGGGACCCTCACCCCATGGGGGTGTGGCCAGCCTGGGTGAGGGGCTGAGGGCCGTTTTCAGGCTGCCCACGGCCCCTTCAGGGTTCGGGTCCCTACTGGGGAGCCTGGCTAGAAGCAGGTATCTGGGATTTATTTAACTTCTATAATTGAAACTTTGTTGCCTTGGTCCCCTGCTCGAAGCCTGGGTTGCCTCTGGCAACCCAAGGTCCCAGTCCCACAGGTATCTAGGGTTTGTTTATCTTCTATAATTGAAACTTTGTAGCCCTGAGTAGAGCTCAGGGCTCACAGGGCCCTGGCTTCCTCCATTGCCCTGGGCAACTCCAGCTCCGTGGCTGCCACCATCTTAGTTGAGTTAATTTGCATATTTTCTCCTGATTGGTTGGTGGGCATGGCTTGTGGGCGTGACTTGTGGGTGTAACAGAGTGAGGGTTAATTTGCATATTACTCTTTTATTAGATTAGATATATTCCAAAATGATTACAATAAATTTAGCTAGCATCCATCACCACACATAATTATAAATTTTTTTCTTATGTTGAGAGCTTTTTTTCATCTACTTTCATTGCAACTTTCAGATATGCAATACTGTATTATTAACTACTAGAGGCCCAGTGCACGAGATTTGTGCACTGGAGGGGGGTGTCCCTCTGCCCAGCCTGTGCCCTCGCAGTCTGGGACCCCTGAGGGATGTCCGACTGCTGTCTTAGGCCGATCCCTGGCAGTTGGACATCCCTTTTGGAGTCTGGGGCTCTTGTAGTCCAGGACCCTTGGCTCCTTAACTACCCACCTTCAGCGGAGGCAGGAGAGGCTCCTGCCACCATGGCTGTGTGAACCCAGCTTCTGGCTGAGCGACACTCCTCCTGTGAGAGCGCACTGACCACTAAGGGGCAGCTCCTGCATTGAGCATCTGACCCCTGGTTGTCAGTGCATGTCATAGAGACCACTGGTTCCATCATTGCGTCGATTTGCATATTAGGGTTTTATTATATAGGATAGTCACCATGCTGTATATCCCCAGGACTTACTTATCTTGTAATTGGAAGTTTGTTCCTTTTGACCACCTTTACTCATTTTTCTCCTCCACTTCCCACCTCTGGCAATTACCAATCTGGACTCTGTCTGAATTCGATTTCTTTCTTTTATTTCACATATAAGTGATATCATATGATTTTTGTCTTTCTCTATCTGACTTATTTCATTTAGCCTAATGCCCTCAAGTTCCATCCATGTTGTCACAAATGGCACGATTTCCTTCTTTTTTAATAGCTGAATAATATTCCTGTGTGTGTGTGTGTGTGTGTGTGTAAATAATCACATTTTCATTTTTGGTGGACACTTAGCTGTTTCTATGTCTTGGCTGTTGTAAATAATGCTACATTGAACATGGAGGTGCAGATACCTTTCAAGATAGTAATTTCATTTCCCACTCTTACTGTTTCCAACATTTTTCTATTAGAACAGTTTTTTTCCCATGTAATACATATCCATTTCTTTATTTTTGATATCAACTGTAGCTTAAAAGATAATCAACACTTGATTTCAATTCCGAAAACAGAAACATAATCCCAAATAAGAACTCTAGACTCAGGTCCCTAAAATTGTAAGATTTGCATATGATCAAATTCATTATATATGTCCCATTTTCTCTTTTTACTTTTATTTTTTTAATATATCTTATTGATTTTTTACAGAGAGGAAGGGAGAGGGATAGAGAGTTAGAAACATCAATGAGAGTCGATTAAGCCCTTGACCGGAATTGAACCTGGAACCTTTCAGTCTGCAGGTCGACGCTCTAGCCACTGAGCCAAACCAGTTAGGGCCCATTTTCTCTTTTTAGAAGTGTCCTATCTAATAAAAGAGTAATATGCAAATTGACCATCACAATATGGCTTCCCCCATGTGGGTCAAAGATGGCTGCCACAAGATGGCCAGCAAGGGAGGGCAGTTGGGGGGGACCCAGGCCTGCAGGGGAGGGCAGTTGAGGGGGAACCATTCTGGCATGGGGAGGGCAGTTAGGGGCAATCAGGCCGGCACAGGAGCAGTTAGGCATTGATCAGGTCGGTAGGGGAGTGGTTAGAGGCAATCAGCAGGCGAGAGGTTGGGAGCCAGCAGTCCTGGATTGTGAAAGGGATGTCCAACTGCCAATTTGGGATCAGGCCTAAACGGGCAGTCAGACATCCCTCAAGGGGTCCCAGATTGGAAAGGGTTGGGCGGAGGGACACCACCCCCACCCCCCATCCCCGCTCCGTGCACGAATTTCGTGCACCGGGCCCCTAGTTTATGTAGAAAAGCAAACATGCGGATATAAACATGTACCTTTCTTACTAACTTTTAAGCACTATCAATCGTTGTTAATCTCTGATTTTCTTTGGGTTTATTCAGATATTTTCTATCAGTTCCCCTTGAAGATTCAGTGCATCTTGGGTTCCGATGTTCTTGAAAGCACTTTTTCTCTAAGCGTTTAGATGCCTGTGATTGGCTGCTCACAGTGTGCCACAGGAAGTTGCCTTTTCACCATTCAAGTTAGTTACCTGAGCACTCCCTCTGCATGTCTTGCATATTCCTTTGTGAAAGAATGAAGAGGCGGAAAAAAGTGTTGTTTGTTATTTTCAGATCTGTTTAGACCTTGTAATAATCTTTAATCAGTTTTGCTTGACTGGTGGCTTCTTTCAACTCATCCTGGTCGTTTAATAAAGCTTGCTGTTGCTGTACTTAGTGTTCTTTCAGCAGCTCCCAGCTCTTCTGAAACCTGCTTCTCCTTTTAAAGGAGTCCTTTCAAAGGGGGGGGGGTACATATTTTTAAACACATTTGCACATGCTATAGCATCTTGAAGACTGCGACTCACGTGGATTTCTCTATTTCCTGGTCCTGCCCTCTCTATACTGCTATCTCCCACCTGGTACAGCTCTTAAACCTGAAAGCCTCATTCACAGGACTTTCCCGCCTGTCCTGGAGAAGGGCAAGATCTTTATCAAACACCAATAGTCTTCACACTTGGTGTTCTGTGTCCCACAGATGCTCTGAAAAGGATGCCCAGCTGGGCCTCTGTGCACATTCCAATGAGGCCGTACCTGCTGCTCCAGGTAAGCTCCGAGGGCCCAACTGTTTTGAAGAAGATGTCAGGAACATCTGTCTTCACTGACACCTTCCAGAACCTTCATGGGGGCTCTTTGAGGTGGATGAACCCTTTTCTTAGATTAAATCTATAGAGAGAATAATCATAATAGCCACCACTTATGGAGTACTTTCCACATGCCAGGCATTTGTTAAGCCGTGTGTGTATGTGTGTGTGTGTGTGTGTGTGTATTTCTGTGTACACACACATTTAACCTCCACCAGCCCTATGAGCAATTTATTATTTACATTTAACTGATGAGAAAACATAAGCTTAGAAATTAAGCATCTTGCCTTTCATGACACAGCCAGTAAGTGGTGGAATTAGGATAAGTGATGCTGACGGAATGATAGGTTTCTTCTCAGCCATCTACCCCTTTGGCCTCTCCTCTCAGAAGGAGGCCTCTAGCCTACGAAAGGAGCCCTTCATTGTCCCACCCCTCATGCCCGCTAGAAGTTTGTCAGTGGTCCCCCTAGTATCTCTCTGTTCTTCCTAGGGGAAGGACTTCATGCCAGCTATGTCATCGGTGGACTTCTCAGCATTCTGCTAATTCTGGTGGTGATTGCAGCCTTGATGCTATACAGGTAACCTCAGCCTCTCTGAAGTGGGGGGGGACACCTGCTTGTTGGTCCTCATTAGCGCATCTGGAATCTCCCAAAGCTCTGTAGTTTGCTAATTCAACCTCTGACGGCTTCATTTCAAGGTTGGGCCCCTGGTCAGAGCAGCAGAAGGGAAAGGCAGAAATCCGAATTGTGACTCTTCTTCTGCAGCCACTGCCCAAGCCCTCACTTCATGACCACAGCAATCCTTGGGATTTTTTTTTTTTTTTATAAACTAGGATGCTAAGGGCACAACGGGTGCTACCCAAGGTCACACAGGAAGAGGTGAAGCTGGGACTGACTCTAGCACCTGCTTTTCCATGACCCCACCGTACTTCAAACCATTGAAGTTCAAGTGATTTTGTCTTCACACAAACACAGCCCTTTACTACAGTATTGGGTGATATATCATTGCTCAGTAGGGATCTTCCTAAGATTGAGTATGTTGTTACCCATGTATAATCTCTTTATAACCGTGTGTGTGTGTGTGTATCCCCCAAATGTTTAAAACACAGCTTGCAGTAAAAATGTCAGGATTTTGTGTTGCTGCCCCTTCTGACAACAACAACAGTTGCCATTTAATGAATATGTATCAATGCCACAACAACCTTGTAATAAGGATATTACCATTCCTTACCTTACAGATGCGGGGCTGAGGTTCAGAAAGTTTAGATTATGTCCAGCTAGTAAGTAACAGAGGTGGGCTGAAACATAGATCTGTCTTGACTCTAAAGCTCGGTGCACTGGTTGTCTAGTGCTGTATGACAAATTACCCCAAAATTTAGCAACTTAAAATGGCAGCCATTTATCATCTCACAATTTCTGTGGGTCTGAAATCCGGATGCAGCTTAGCTGGATGTCTCTGCTTTGAGGCCTCTTACAGGGCTGCTTGTCCAGGTATTAGCCAGGGTTGCAGTCTTATCTCTGGGCTTGACTGGGGAAGCATCTGCTTCCAAGAGCACTCCTAGAGGTGTTGGCAGGGTTCTGTGCTTCACAAGCTGTGAGACTGGGGTAGGGGGGTGGTCTCAGTTCCTTGCTGGCTGTTGGCCGGAGACTCCCGCATCAGCTCCACGCCTTACAGGCGTTTTCAGAGGACACCTTACAATATGGCAGCTTGCTTCCCCAGAACAAAAGTACGAGAGTGAGAAAGTGAAGGCAATGTAAGATGCAAGCCATACATTTCTTTACAACCTAATCTAGTATCCATCACTTTTGCATTATCTGTTCATCAGAAGTGAGTCACCAGATTCAGCCCACACTCAAGGGGTAGGGATTCGGAAGGTGGGAGCACCAAGAGGCGGGATCACGGGGCCGTCTGAGAGGCTGCCTACTACACTCAGGTTACAACTTCCCTGGAAGCACTCTCATAAAGATCTGAACTAATTCCTTATCACTTTTCCTCCTAAAGACACAAAAAATCCAAGTTAACTGATCCTGGAATGGGGAACCTAACCTACAGCAACCCCTCCTACCGAACGTCCACTCAGGAAGTGAAAATTGAAGCAATCCCGAAACCAGCCATGTACAATCAACTGTGCTATAAGAAAGAGGTAAAAATTAAAATTTCTACTGAAGGGGTATTTTGTGTGGTGGTGGCGGCGGGTGTGTTATTTTCCGATTGCCTTGCATAAATCAGTAAGGGATGTTGGGCAGTCCCACCTACCACTTGGGAAGTTATAGTGAACAAAAGAACTGAATGGGATTCGGGTTTCTAGATCTAGAACAGGGGTGGGGAATGTCCGGCCCATGGACTGTATAAGGTCTGGCCCTACCAAGGCATTAGGGGTGAGTTAATTAAATGTTTGATCAAATATAGCAGGCTAATTTTTCAAGTTGATAATTTTGTATGGCCTGCAAGTGATGTAAATATCCAAATGGCTCTTGGCAGAAAACAGGTTCCCACCCCCAATCTAGAATCATAGATCTGTTGGGTTTCTGAAGGACCCTAGTGAGAGCAAGGTTAGAAAACAGATCCAGAAGGTTTAGGAATGAAAGCATAGGAGTATGCACAGGAGATGGTTTTGCTAGGTTCATAGCTTCTTTCCCTCCTGGACTTGGCATTCCCCTGCAGTGAGGCTGTGCTCCCCAGAAGCAATCTCAAAACTCCTAGGCAGCACCCACAAAGGCCCAAGGGTTCCTGGACTCTTCCTTTTCTAACCTCTGATACACGCTTTGGCACCTGTGGCTGGGAATGGCTGGTGTTTTGCTCTTCTTCCCCAGAGTCTTAAGGGATGACTCTAGAATTCAGATGGTTTACATGCTTTTGTTCTTTTAACTCCTTTGTTGCTCCAGTAAAAAATTATTTGCTGGATGTTTAGGCTGGATGAAAATAGTCCCATTTCCACTAGGGAACTAGAGCCTGAGGTTTCAGAGTTATCTAATCTGATATGACCCTTGTTTTTCTAAACTCCTGTAACCCTTTATCAAAAGTTATACCTTGTGAGATCCTATTCAATCTACTCTCTTGGTCTGTCTAGCAGTCAACACCGGTCTTCATACCAATAGGGTTCCCGTGCATAATGAATACACTTTACATAATAATTAGGTACTTTCTGGATCCCTGAATTCCCCTACTTAAAAAGCTTCCTCTGCAAGCCAAACAGAACCTATAACATGCAGTTGTAGGGACAGAAGACTCCTTCTCAATTAACATCTTTGAGAGAAAGACTCAAAGATTCTTGGGTCCCTGGAGTGTCTGATACCCCAGAGAACAACCCCAATAAAGGCCAGAGGTTATAATTTTAAATCATGTGACCTCTTTCTTCTGTTGTATGCTTTTTCCTCAGCAGCTTTTTCATCCCTCTGATAGTCTCTCACCCTTTCTCTTCTGATTTCCTCTTGATTTCAGGTACCTGTGTGTTTGCAGAGGGAGTGGTGTCCCCCAAATTGCCAGTGCCATGTCCCCCACCTCTAACTTACCCTGCCTGAGTGTCTCTGTGATGAAGACTGAATTGCCTGCATTTTATCCAACACTAATTTCCCCTTGGAGGGTGTGCTGGGTGATTGGGCACAGGTGTGCGTGCATGTGTGCTCATGTGCCGTGTGTCCCTCTGCTTCCCCCAGGGAGTTGTCACTCCCAATGGGTAGGGACCATTTTATATTGTGTAATCATCCAAGTTTCCTGCTTAATGTAGGAGCTCAGTAGATATCTGTGGAGTTGAATTGTTACTAAAATAGAGCAGCAGATGCAGGGTTCTCGGCAGGCACACTGTCCCAAGCCATGGCCCATTTTCTCCTGGCACTGGCAGTACATTGGTTGGGATCCCACAGAAACCAGGAGTAAGGCTACCCTTTGAGGAACCCATAAAGGGAGAAGCCTGAGTCGAACGTAAGACTGTCCTGGGAATCATCTCAGATTGCAGAGCCAGAATAACCTCCTACGAAAGCTTTTATGTTACAGGACCCCAGTCGACTGACACTTAGAACCCAAATAAGAGGATTTTTTAGGTTCTTCCTGTCTTACCTCCCAAAACTTTTCTCCTTAACAAAATTAGAAAGAATTGAGACTAAAACAGCACAAAAATAGCTTAAAGTCCTGAGTAAATGTCCTTTTAAATGTTTTTGTCAATTGCTCCTGATCAGGTATATCAGCATTGTGTCCCATTAATAAATCACTATAACAATGTGATATAACAGCCAACATGATTTAGTGCATCTCCTGTGTCAGGCACCTACTAACTGCATTCCATGTATCGCCTGCTTTTACCCTCACAGTAATTGGTTATGAGGTATGGACACTTATTCTCCCACATTGCAGATGTGGACACTGAGTTTTAGAGATGTTAGGTAATTTGCCAAAGTAACTGTCTGTGAGCGTCTGATGCAGGACGGGAAGCCATGGTTCTTCCTCATCCCCGTGTGCTACCTCTAGCAATCTTCACATTCCTCTCCTTTTAGGCTAAGCCTCATCTATTTGCTCTGACCAAGTTTTCCCATTTGTGTGTGTGATCTTTGTGCTCTTCATGCCCACGCTTTCCCCATCCACTTCCTTTTCCAGTTCACCATGAGATCCTTTATAGAGAACCAACCAACTGATCCTGTCTCCCCGATCTCCACCCTAGGGTGGACCTGACCACAACTACACCAAGGAGAAAATCAAGATTGTGGAGGGAATCTGCCTCCTGTCTGGGGACGATGCTGAGTGGGATGACCTGAAGCAACTGCGCAGCTCACGGGGGGGCCTTCTCCGTGATCACGTTTGCATGAAGACAGACACAGTGTCCATCCAGGCCAGCTCAGGCTCCCTGGATGACACGGAGACGGAGCGGCTGTTGCAGGAAGAGCAGTCCGAGTGCAGCAGTGTCCATACCGCAGCCACTCCTGAAAGACGGGGCTCTCTGCCAGACACAGGCTGGAAACACAAACGCAAGCTCTCCTCCGAGAGCCAGGTCTAAGTGCCCACGTTCCCCCTCCCTCCCTGCCTGCTCCTTCTCTTTACGGGCATCCAGTCCTTGTGCTCACTTATACACCAGGCCCCCTTCCTGTGTGCTTGTCCCGCCCCTCCTCATCCCACCCCATATCTGCTCCTGAGCCCTGCACAGGAGCTGCTTCTGCCTGAGTCCATAACTACACAAGGGATCATGGCACAAGAAATGGTGGCACATCCAAGAATTTAGACCTGGAACTTGCCGTGAACCTCGCTTCTTGCACTCCGTCCTGAGCCTCTCCAAAACTAGGCTCAGAAATGATTCATCATCACTACAGAGCTCCACCTCCCCTTCCTTTGGTGCCCTCAATGCCTGCCCATAAGGGCTGATGATCTAAGACTGCACTCTTCCCCATCAGAGCTGGCCTGACCACTGCTGAGAGAACTGACCCACCAAGGGCTGAGCAGGGGATCATGGGTAAAGAGAGTGATGAAGGATAAAGCCTGAGAGGAGGAGGAGGAGTCAGCCCAGCTGGTATGGGCATCTGGGAAACCTCTGGCCTCAAGTGCATTGGTAATACGAAAAAGCTTTTAGGGGTGGTTGGGCCTAGGAGTTCTGTCCATTGCTGGCAGTGAATATTATTCTCCGTCTAAGAGTTGCTGTGTTTCAGTTGGTGAGATCTGGGCATGATCCAAGCTATTCTTCCTCCTGGTAGAAAGCCTAGAGCCTTTCTACCTTCAGATGCCCAGGGGCCCCAGCATAGCAGCTGGCTAATATGAATTCCTTCCTGGTACCACCACTGGCCAGCACCTCCCTAAGTCTTCGGCTCTAAGCAACCGGGTTATGAACCAATGGCGTAAGTGAATGTGGGGCCAGGAGGGCTGACGCTGCAGAATCTAAGAAGCACTGCCTAGACCAAACATAGCCTATCGCCCTTACTGTTCTGCCAATCTCTCCCTCCTCATTCTTTGGGATTTTGAGCACAGAAATCCACAACAACCTTGCAAAGAAGGGCCAGAAGTGTTCATAAATGGTCAGGAAGAGCAACTGGGTTAGAGACGGGCCGCCAGGGCCTAAAGGAAGTATCCATGAGATTGAACTTCCTGTGTTCTCTCTCTCAGGTGCTCAAGGATCTAAGTAGACAGAGAGCCTGTGGCTATGGGTGGTGATGTTTCCATTCCAACTCTCTTCCCAGCTGAGTGACTTACCTTCCAGGCTGAGATGCCATCTCTTGGTTCATGCTTATCCATACAAAGAGCACGTGTCTCATGTCCGTATCCAGGGAGTGAGACTTTTTTTCTGTCCTAAATTGTCTACCTAGTTCGTTCCCTCCCCCTCCTCTCTCTCTCCTTCTCTCCCTCCCTAATTGACCTTTTCTGACCTAGCCTGTGGTAAGCAGGGCTAAATAAAAATTACAAGGACTAAAGAGGTAGAGAAAACCACTGATGAAGCCCTCTCAACCCAGGGCAAATCCAGACCCCTTCCACCCAGGAACTAGAAATGACAGGCGAGGACAAGGGTTGAGAATGGAGGGGAGGGCTTCTAGAGGAAGTTTCCTGATTTGAAACATCTCCTGTGGTTATTGGTATTGGGAAGCCAGCTGTCAAATGCGAGTGAAAAAGGAAAGTAAGAGCAAACGTTTCCTGGTCAGTTCTAAGACTGCTTAAAACAGGTGCCAAGCCCTTGGCCCTGCTCCCAGCAGGCAGCCCTAGGTCTAGACCTACACAGGGCAGTCAGGCCAGGCCAAGAAGGCTTTTCCAGTGCACAGCGATGGAAAGGCAGGATGCCACCCACTTCCAGGAGGACAGGGGGATATTTCACGCTTGATGGGGAAGTAAAAGAAGGAGCACTTTGGGTCCTCAGATTCACCGTTGGGGACGGATGAACGGGGGAAGGATCTTATTGCACTTGGGCTGTTCAGAATGTAGAAAGGACATATTTGAAGAAATATCTATTTGAGCACTGATTTACTATGTAAAAAGCAAAATTTCTCTGTCCTAAACTAATGGAAGTGATTGTCCTGCGCTCATGTGTAATGGTTTTAACGTTACTCACTGGAGAGATTGGACTTTCTGGAGTTATTTAACCACTATGTTCAGTATTTTAGGACTTTATGGTAATTTAATATAAATTTAGCTTTTCTTAATCACCTTGCCTGGCTTGGAGTCATGACTAATAATTGCACCTGCTGGCTGGCAGACCCATGCCAGGGAAACCTGCTTGCAGATACCACTGCGAAGTCCTTTGGGGATCTGGGGATGGTGAAGAGCAAGAAAGGGTGTCAGGTTCCTGCCTGGAAGTTCAGCTCATCTTGAGAAAACAGGTCAAGACCAAGGATTCATTGGCTTCTGAAACGCTTATTTCCTGTGGAGGAAGACAGCAGATAAGCTTCATCATAAGTGCCAACTCTGATTGGTTGGTCATGGCTGCCTGAGGTCCTGTCCAGACTCAGTGGGCAAAGTGTCATGATCTTTAGTGACATATCATTCAGGTACTGGAAAAAAGTGTCATGGTGTATACACCATGGATCTAGGTCTATGAGAACTTCAGTGTCACGGAACTTGACTCTGCCTTGCAGTGATGGTCACTGGCTAGACTATCTGATGTAAGGAAAGTGCTGGAATGGGAAAAAGGGGAGTGAATTCTATTCCCAGATCCACCACTGGCTCTATTTGATCTTAGTCAAGTTTCATAGTTACTCTGATAATGGATCACACAAACACTAAAATTCCATTTATTTTTAGTTTTTATTGATTTTTAGAGAGAGAGGAAGGGAGAAGGATAAAGAGATGGAAACATTGCCCTAACTGGTTTGGCTCAGTGGATGAAGCGTCAGCCTGCAGACTGAAGGGTATCAGGTTTGATTCCGGTCAAGGGCATGTACCTTGGTTGCGGGCACATCCCCAGTAAGGAGTGTGCAGGAGGCAGCTGATCAATGTTTCTCTCTCATCGATGTATCTAACTCTCTCTCCCTCTCCCTTCCTCTCTGTAAAAAAAATCAATAAAATATACTTTTAAAAAAGAGAGAGAGAGGAACATCATCGAATGGCTGCCTCCTGCATGCCCCCTACTGAGGATCAAGCCTGCAACCTAGGCATGTGCCTTGATGAGGAATCCAGCTGTGACCTCTTGGTTCATGGGTTGCCCCCCAACCACTGAACCACACCAGCTGGGCCAGTTTATTTTTAAAAAGCTGTCTTCTCATAGCTCATCCACTACATCTTAAAGCTAGAACAAGGAATTGGGGAGCCCTTCTCAGGCTTTCTCAGTGAAGACTGGGAATCATGCAAGTCTCAATGCCAGTTGTAAAATTTGATATCAAGGCTTAATAGTTGATTTTCTAAACCATAAACCATTTATAGAATAATCTCTCATTTATTCATCTCATACTATGGGTCAAGCACAGCCTATGCCTGATCAGAGCTGGCTACAGCAAAAAAGAAAAAAGAAAAAGAAAGACAAGAGTATAAATTATAGTGCATAATTCTTCCAACTCGGTGAGGGATAGGTGTGCTAAAACAAAAACGAGTATAATAGCTCAAGGACAACCATCCTCCCACTCCACCATTCTTTTTTTAAGAAAAAAAAAAGAACAAACTCACACAAAGAGAAAAGAAACACATTTTAAGCAATGAAATTCAGCCTAAAGCACAAGCTTCATATACCTGTAGGAAGTGCCCCTTCCCGAACCATCAGGATTACAGGCCGGGCACTGAACAGTCAGAAATTCAGGAAGAAATGGAAGGAGAAAATGGCATTGAACACACACCATTTTCTTGGAAAACTGGAGATGTTTCCGGGAGAACAAAATTTGGAGAATGCATTTTGGGACCTTGTGACATGTCAGCTAGTTTAAGCAGGCGTTCAGCACTGCGTAGCCTTAGAGGTCCCGCTAACCTGTGACTGTCCTGTCACATTGGCAGGAGATGGGGAAGAACAGGGCTGGTTTAACAGCCCAGGTCTTGACAAGAACTTGGCCACTCGCAAATGAGAACTTAGAAACAGTGTCAAGGACTAGCACCCCATTTTCAGGTGATAAAAAGGCACTGGCTCTTAGTTTCCCTTTCTGATCAGTCAAACGAAAAGGTTGAAAGAGATGACTACTAAGGTGATTTCTAGCCTGAAACTTGTATTATGTTCCTTCCAGGGAATCTTGGAGATGAAACAAAGGTTGGACACTCCTTGTCTGTTCTCTGGATATAAAACCTGAAATTGATAAATAGATGATGATGAGTCTAATTCTAACAAACTGGATTATATGTTTGCAAACTACATTCACTATATACTCACTGCCCTTCTTTCTATATTATATGAGCAAACGTGGGAGCTAAGATGAAAAGATCTCTGTGGCCCATAGAGAGGCCTCCATGAGCTGAAGCTTTCTTCAAAGCTAGGCCTGCAGAAAACAAATTGCTGCAGAGGAACTTAGAAAAATCATGTACAAGAGCTACTACACAAGGTTCTAAGATGACATTCAAGGGCATTAGAAAGCATAGTGATTCCTACTTTGGGCACTGATTTTAAAAATGTGGTTGAGCCTTTATATGGTTGAGAAACAATCTATAAGTTTGTATTTTCTTCATTTGTGAAGATGACTCAACTAATCCATTTAATAGGATGTGTGTGTGGGGATATGTCTCAGCCTTTGTTTTGAAACATTCCCTCACTCACCCATTTATTTTCTCTCCAGATCCTTCTCCCATTAACCAGCTGGCAGAGGCTCAGCAGAGCTCAGCATAGGAAATAAGAGTTTTATATTCAACCAAGGTTCCAACTCACAACTTTAGACTCCCTGACATGATGTTAAAACAGATCCAGGCAGCCTAATTAAGGATCTGCATGTAAACCCCAGCCTGAACTTAGCTCCAAGCTACCCAGTCTGCTTATTTTATTTTGCAGGATACAGGAGCCAAGAACTCACTTATCTTGCCCTTCTCAGTATTTTTTCCCCTCTGCCCCCCACAGCCCCGCTAAGGAGGTCCCTATCTCTCCCTTCTGCCTCTTTCCTCTTTGGTGGTGCTGGTGCTTCTGTGGTCATAATTCTTGAAGAGCCTGCATTTGATGGGGTTATGGAGAAATGGGCTGTGAAAAGAAAAAAAAGCAATTCCTTCATTCAAACAACAGCTATTAAATGCAAACAAGTGCAAGTTGGGATAGGCCTTGCAATGTTGGAAGCAAGTCAAGCCACTGGAACGTCTAGAGAACAATGCAGGAAGTACCTGGACTGAAAGTTGAAAGGAAGTTAATCATTGAAGCTACTCCTCTTGGTCTGGAAATATGGATCCATGTCCCATCTCAGGGAGCAGAATGCAGTATCTAGTTACGATAGAATGAGCACTGTCCCAACCCTAGCAGGCATTTCAGAAATACACAGCGGTTATTCAGCAGCCACAATGTTTGGCATTTGTTTCCTGCTTCCAGTTGCAATGATACTATGTTCACTTAGATCTCCAATACCCGGTAAGGTTACACTGTCCTATTAATACTTTCCTTATGTAGAACTATTGAAAGGCCCCTGAAATAAAGTAGGCACACATCATGCCAATACATACACAGATAAATGCTATTGGATGATAATCCTGGACTGCAAATGATAACTGGCCAAACATTTATTGAACATATACTATGGACAAGGTACTGTATTAGGTTTCTATAAGGCCCTACAGCATCTGCCACTCCTCACCCATTTTCTTTCAGACCTCATCTCCTACCCTCCATCTGCCAAGTACATACTCTGCTCCAGCTAACTATATTGGCCTCCCTGTTTCTTAGACTTGCCAGGTATGCACCCAACTTAGGATCATCACATAGCTGTTGCTGTTGGCACTTTCTTCCTCTGTGTATACTCAGGGCTAATTCCTTCCCCTTCTTCAACTCTTTGCTCAAATATAATCTTCTCAGTGAAACCTACTATGAACACCCTTTACAAAATTATAGTCTTTCCAACTCTACTTCCCAATCCCTTTTACCCTGTATTCTTTTTTCTTTTCCCATTGCACATATCCTATATAATAAAAGGCCAATATGCAAATCAAACGGCGGAACGACTGGACGCTGTGACATGCACTGACCACCAGGGGCAGCTCTTGCATTGAGCGTCTGCCCTCTGGTGGTCAGTGTGCTCCCACAGGGGGAGCGCCACTCAGCCAGAAGCTGGGCTCATGGCTGGCGAGCACAGAGGTGATGGTGGGAGCTTCTCCCACCTCTGCGGTAGTGCTAAGGATGTCCGATTGACAGCTCTCAGACTGTGAGACTCGGCCTGAGTGCATGATTTTTGTGCACCAGGCCTCTAGTTGTCTAATAAGACACCATATATTTATGTGTTGATTATGTGTTCTCACTATAATGTGAGCTCCACAGAGGATTTTGTTGTTGTTGTTTCTATTTTACTCACTGATTATCCCAAATGCCTACAACAATCCCTGCACACACTAAGTGCTCAATAAATATTTGTTTTATGAACAAGCAAAAAAATTAATGAAGTCATATATATTGCCCACTGTCCAGTATAGCTTCACCTAAACCATGTAAAACAAAAAGGTACTTTGACATCTTGTTCTAAAACTCTCTGGGCCCCAGACTCCACATGAATTTTATTGAGCAAATTTGAGGTTACCGTCACTTTCTCCTTACATGTAATCTTCCATTTATTTCCAATAATATTTAAATAAAGTAAACATGCCAATGACCAATGACTGAAGGAGATTACTTCTATATATTCACAAACTGACTTCTCAGAGATTACTGTGACTTTTTTGCCCTGGTTCCTCACTCCTTCCCCTACCTATGCATCTGTCACCATCTCCCATTTTCATTCTCTCCACTGTCTGACTCTGGTCTCATCCACTACCACAATTTCATTTTTTCACTCTACAGAGGTGATTCCCAAATCTAGATCACTTGAGCCTCATCTCTTCTCCCAGCTTGCATTCTATATTTTCTAGGCCTTCTTAGATGATTCCATTTGAATGTCTCATTGGTACATAAAAGTAAACAGGTTTAAAACTAAACTCCTTGTCTTCTCTTTGAGACTGGCTTCTCCTGACTTTCTACTTTCCTTTGGGCAATCACCACCTCCCAGTCCCTACACTCAAATCCTGGCATATTCTGACTCATCTCCCTGAGTGGGCCCCACCTCCCCTTTGCACCTAATCTAGCTGGTTGCCAAATCTTTCACTCTTTCGTGAATCTGTTCTCGTCATCTCCAAGGCTATTACCTCGTATCAGAACCCCAACTCTAACCCATTTTCGACAACCGAGTTAATTAGTTTTCATAAAGTGCAGTTCTGATTTGTCAATCCCTTGCTCAGAAACTTTTCAATAGCTCCCCATTTCCTACTTTTGAGCACAAATTCCTTACTCTAGTATTCAAGACCCTACAAAAGCGGTTCTCAACCTGTGGGTTGCAACCCTTTTGGGGGTCGAATGACCCTTTCACAGGGGTCGCCTAAATACATCCTGCATATCAGATATTTACATTACCATTCATAACAGTAGCAAAATTACAGTTATAAAGTATCAATGAAAATAATTTTATGGTTGGGGTTCACCACAACATGAGGAACTGTATTAAAGGAACTGCATTAGGAAGGTTGAGAACCACTGCCCTACAAGAATCGTTCCTTTTATTTTTTTAAAATATATTTTTATGGATTTCAGAGAGGAAGGGAGAGGGGAAAAGAGATAGGAACATCAATGATGAGGGAGAATCATCCATTGGCTGCCTCCTGCACGCCCCCTCCTGAGGACCCTGAAAAGTGCTCGGATAGGAACTGAACCTTGACCTCAAGGTTCATAGGTCAATGCTCAACCACCGAGCCCCGTCCCAGGGCCACCTCTCTCATTTTTATAAATAACAAGAGTATGCGCTACTGTTCAAAGTTCTTCCCTAGACATTCAATTAGTCATATTAAATCTTCACATTAAGCTTGTAAGGAAAACATCGTTATCCCGTTTTACAGATGAGGAAACTAAGTTCCAGGTGATTTCCTGACAAAAGTGGTTTGCTGGGAGCTGGTCCAAGGACGCCAGCATCATGCTCCACTCACTGCTCCTTCCACTGTATCCCATCTGCTTCTCATTTCGCTCACACACTCAACTGCACAAACAATACCTGGTGAATGACATTACATTTTTTTAAAAACCGCGAGATGTCAAATAAAGCAAACATGCTGACGGATGGGATGCACACCTTTTTTGCCGGGTGTTCCGCAGCTTTTGCTCCGCTCCAGTGACCCTCCCTCGGTCCAAGCGAGAAAGCAGCTCGGATCCCCGAGGAAACGCTGCTGCGCACGGCCCCTTTAAGGCTGCGGGCGGCGCGTGCCCACAGCCTCTTCAAATGGGCCAATAACAGGGCGATGGGCGGTCTGTCGAGAACCAATGAACAACGAGGACACTGCGGGGTGTGCGGCGGCCTAAGCGGTTTCAAACGGCTTAGAACAGGCCCCACGGATCCGACGCGGAGGAGGTGAGTGGCCGGTGGTCCCGACCCACCCTCTCAGGCCCCCGGATCCGGGCGTCGCGCGCGCGGAGGGTCGCTGAACCCGGGGCGGGGTGTCTCCATGGACGCGCGCTCCGTCGCTCCACGAACCCGGCAGGTCTGACGCGGCGAATCGGGGCGGAGGCCCGAGACCCGCGGCTGGCAGGGCGGGGGGCGTGGGCGCTCAGGTGCGGCCCAGGCCGAGGCTGGGATCCGGGTTCCCGGAGCGGAGCGCGCCGCGGAGGGGTGCGGAGGGCGGCGTCCGAGGGATGCGGAAAGCGCAGGGCCGCGCCTGGCGGCTGGGGGTGTTCCGGGACTGGGGCGGGGGCCCTGCGAAATGGCCCTGCTCGCGTGCCCATCGCGTGATTGTTAAATGAATGAATGAGTGAATGAGAGCCTGGGGAGGGCCTTCGTGGTGGCGAAGGGCCTGACAAGGACAGCCTGTGCACCTGTGCTCCTGCCGGCGTGCTGGGATTTTAACAGTTCCGATCCTAGCGCGCCGTCCTTAGGCCTGCTTTCCCTCTCGAAAGGTGTCAGTAGAGTTCAGGTATCTTTGCAGCTCTGACGGTTTGGGCAGCGGGGGCAGGCAATACAATAGCCAGCCGTTCAGACTGAGCAGGCCTCGGCACTTGAAGGTGGGGGCTCGGTAAACTGGAGTCTTACTCTTTAGCTGCTAACAGTACTTTGGCTGTTGCTACAGATACCCTGCAATCGTGGTAATTGTCAGGCAGGATTTAAATGTATCCCATTTTGGATCTGGGAGAGAAAATTATGAAGGTGCTATTGCCAGGGTGGCTACTGTGTGTTAGAAAACATATTCGCGTTGATAAACCTCCTCAAGTAAGTTGTCGTTTGTTTTTTATTCATTCAACATCAACCGAGGGTGAAGTAGGACTTGCCCCAAATTGATGCATGGCTCTAATTGAATTCTCATGGGAACCAAGGCATCAAATCTTGACCCAGAAAGTCTGCCTGTGTTATTTTATACATAATTCTGGTAATTGAAAACTCATTTTTGGAGAGGTGAACTCCTCCTATCTCCATTTTCATCACCCTGAAAAGTCCTTCTTTGACCTAAAGAGCCAATAAATGAAGCCACCAATCTTTTGAAAATTTCAAGAAGTCTAAAAGATTTGAACTTTTATTAAGTGACTGGGCAAACTGTAATGTT
Source organism: Murina feae (assembly GCA_004026665.1). NCBI lineage: Eukaryota > Metazoa > Chordata > Mammalia > Chiroptera > Vespertilionidae > Murina > Murina feae. The sequence continues at coordinate 1,389 of PVJC01033208.1, read as the reverse complement.
TTTATAAAATGTGATGATGAGAAAAGATGAAATTGCTTTATGTTGCCAATATAAATTAAACCTTCTTGGTAAACTCATGAGAAAAAAATTATACAAGTATTTAAAGAATGTTCATTCGGGCAATGGCAAGCAAAGATAGTCCAGCCATAACAATATATCTTATACTTTATTACTCTTAGGTTTTGATAATCAAGTACCAGTAAGTTATGAACTTCTACAGCCGACAGCTGAGTTTTAACAACAGTAAGGTACTCAAATTTATTGTAATGAACACTGTTCATGGTTTTGGGGAGGCAATTACAAATACTAAACATCATAACAATGCCTTAGGCACAGGCATCCTCAAAAACTACGGCCCTCGGGCCACGTGTGGCCCCACGAGGACATTTATCTGGCCCTCCGGGTGTTTTTGCTGCCTTGTTTTTTTGCTTCAAAATAAGATGTGTGCAGTGTGCATAGGAATTTGTTCATAGTTTTTTTTTTTTTTTAACTATAGTCCAGCCCTCCAACTGTCTGAAGGACAGTGAACTGGCCCCCTGTTTAAAAAGTTTGAGGACCCCTGCCTTAGGATATAGTTTAATATCTTGATGGGGAATGAAAACTTTTCTTTATATTGGAGTAAAGCCAAGTTCTCCATTTGACTTAATGGAATCTCATTGGTTCATTCAACAAATACTGAGATTGATGCCTAACATGTGTTAAACATTGTTCTAGATTCTGGGAGTACACTAGTGAACCAGGAAAAGCCAGTAACCTAAGGGAGTTTGACAGTTTTATCTCTCACACAATTTGCTTCTATAGTTCCTCTTACCCAGCTCTGGTTCTTGAACAAAATAAATGCTCAGATACTTTTACTAGCAGTGGCTAACATTTACTGAATGAATATTCATTGGATGCCACGTTTTATCATTTTTAATCCTCACATCTTTTTACAGATAAGGAAAACTGTCTTAGAAAGATTTTGCAACTTGTTCAAGATCACACAACAGATAGAACTTGAATTTGGACCTGAGTTAGCCTGTCTCCAGGGTCTTTGCTTTTAACCTGTCATTGTACTATATGAAGTAACTAGGGGCCCGGTGCACAAAAATTTGTGCACTCGGCGAGGGGAGGAGGGGGTCCCTCATCCTGGCCTGTGCCCTCTCACAGTCTGGGACCCCTGGGGGGGATGTCCACCTGCTGGCATGCATGGCCAGTCTGGGTGAGGGGCTGAGGGCTGTTTTCAGGCTGGCCACAGCCCCCTCAGGGTTCATGCACTGGGGGTGGGATGGCTGGTGAGTGCAGGCATGGACGTTTCCAGCCGGGTGGCCTACCATCGCACATACCTGGTGGGCCTCCACCACTGAGGGGACACACCTGGTGCAGAGCTGGGTGGCAGGCCAGGGGGTG
>PVJC01033207.1:0-19489 GCA_004026665.1 Murina feae | reverse complement strand
GGGGCCATCATAGGACAGCCACTGAGGGGTCCCAGACTGTCAGAGGGCACAGGCCGGGCGGAGGGACTCCCTCCACCCCGAGTGCACAAATTTTTGTGCACCGGGCCCCTAGTATATATATATATATATATATATATATATATATATATAGTGCCCATTTTCATCAATTCTCTGACCTGGTCCTCTATTGGATTTATGAAGGGTTAGGGCCTTAAATCTTTAGGCAGCCACAGTAGCAAGAAGAAGTCTACAGCCAGGAATAAAAGCAGCAGTGAGCAGTCCCTTGGTCATGCCTGTTTGGCTAGCTAAGGGAAAGCCTATCTCTTTGGTGCAGTCTCCGAGATCCTCACACAAAGCTAGCTTGCTTATGTCTGGCGTAAGATCCCCCAAGATTATTGGGGCAAAGACTACATATACACTAGATACCTGGAATTCTGAGAAAAGATGGGAAATATTTTTTAGAGGACTTCTGTTTGCCAGATCCAGCATTGACACTTTTCAAATGTACCATGTCATCACTTCATATAACTCCCCTATTCTATAGTAGGGGTACTCCATTTTATTAATGAGGGGACTGAAGCTCAGATTAGTAAGGTACTTTCCTAAGGACATATAACTAATGAGTGGAGAACCAACATTTGGGGTAATATCACCCAAGGCCATCATGCCAGAAAACATTTGAGAATCTCCTCTGAAAGAGGAGAGTCAAGAGATTCTTGGGGTCTGGTTACCCAAATTGAGAGAATCAACATTCCTTAAAATCTAATCAGATCTGATTCAATTGGGATTTATAAAGATTCTAAGGGGAAAATATATATAGGAATTTATGGCATTGAATTGACAGGATTCTGGAGCCTTGTCTAGCAGTGGTTGTTGTCCAAACTCTATTACTGCTTCAGATTTTCAGTGTAAATGAGTAGTATTGAGTAGATAAGACCGGGACTATGTTAGGGAAATTTCCCCCAAGAGATTATAGAGGAGTTTGATGGTGTTTTAAGATATTTAAGGGACACTGAAGTGTGGAGAGGAGAAAAATGAGCTGTTAGATACATATGGACCAAAACATTTCATATTCACATATTTACCGGAGTATTTCTGATTGCTATGCACACTTGTCAGTGTTCTCTCTAGGAAAGAATGCCTTGTCTCCTGAAAAAAGTTGTCATCATTGCATAAAAATGTTTTGTTAAAATATAAAAGGGCAGTCTCAAGCATTTTATTGATGTGGTTGGGATCAAAGACTATTGCTTTGAAATGCAGATGTAGACTGTGAAGCTGTGAACAGGATTGTGCAAGGGAAATAGTATTGTCCAGGCTGGTAGAAAAGACCAGGACCTATGTCAGATGGGACTAGGTAGCCTAAACAGTAGAAACATTATGGTGAATTACACAACACCATCACTGGAATGCCGCCTAGCACCTGTGATAGATTAACCAATGAGAATTCCCTATTCTCACCTGACTGAGGGTTGGGGGAAAGAAAAGAGGAACTGCCCCATCTGCACTTGCTTTCCAGGGTATTTCTCCTCCCCCTTTTCTCCACCCCCACTTACATGGGACTCAGTGTCTGGATCCTCTCCCTGACATTGTATTGATTGGGCACCAGCTCTGGACAAGACACTTTACCACCTGTGAAGGAATTTCCATCTCAGCTCCTAGAGTTCAAGTCAAATGCCATGCTGCCAGTAAGCTCAGCTCAAGTTCAATGATACCCACTCTGCCCAATCATTTATTTGATAAAAGGTTGCTTTCAGCCAAGGGACTTTTATGCATGCATTTAAGTATAACCAATGGACACAAAACCCTGGAGGGTAGGGAAGGCGGGGGAAGGGCAGGGGAAAAAAGAGATATATGTACTAATCTTTATAAAACTGTATGTAATAAATAAAAATAAATAAAAATTTTTTAAAAAGCTAAAAATAAAAAATAAAAAAAAAGATTGCTTTTAAACTGAAATAAGTCATTCCTGGATGCCTTGAAACTGTAGGTCCCATTATTAGTAAACTGGATTTCCTGCCAGGCCTTCCTGGCTGTCTTCTTGCTCAGGGAACTAGGGTTCTCTCTCCTTTTAGACAGTTTGTCTCATTTCTACCTTCCAGACTCAAGGTAAGCTATTGTCAATGAGACGGGTTAGAGCAGGGATAAAGAGAAGAGGGAAGGAGGTACAGACCTCGCCCTTTGGGTCCCCAGAGAAGGCAGGTTCTTTCCTGTTATCTATCTTCTCCCACCAGCCCATCACCTAGATCCCTTTAGAGGATGTCCTTTTTCCTGACTGAAATAACCAAATCAGGATTCTCGGGCTTTGATCCTGAGGGCTTTGTCTGCAACCCCATCCTTTTTCAGTATCCTCTCCGAGCTCATTCCTCTTCCTGCCTCCATTTTTTCTACCACCCACCCCCTTGGCAGGTTCACTTTTCCTGCCCTCTACTCCTTCCAGCTCCCTGATCTCCCCTGGTACTGTCCCAGGAACTCAACCAACCTCCCCTTTCATCATCAACCCTGGTCTCACCTGCTCACATCTGACATAGGTCCCAGCCTTTTCCACCAGCTTGGAGAACACCATTTTCCTTGTACAATCCTGTTCACAGCTTCACAATCCACATCTGCATTTCAAACTATAGTCATTAATGTTGAGCATCTTGTCATGTACTTATTGGCTGTTCACATATTTTTGTGTGTGAAATATATGTCATCATTTTCCTATTTTATTCACTTCCTACATATCACCACAAATTTGCCCAATTAAACAAATAAAGTACATTTATTGTCTTCGTTAAAGAAAAACAAAAAACAATAGTCATTGAACCTTACCACATCAATAAAAATACTTAAGACTGCACTTTTATATCTTAACAACATTTTTAGCCAATGATGATAACTTTTTCAGGAGACAAGGCATTCTTTCCTAGAGAAAACATAGGCAAGTATGCACAGTGAATCAGAAATACTCCTGCAAGTATGTGCATATGAAATATTTTGGTTCATATGCATCTAATAACAAATTCTTCTCCTCCCCACACTCTAATATCCCTAGAAGATCTGAAAACAATGACCATCAAACTCCTCCATAATCTCTTGGGGAAATTTCTTATTTACCATATACACAGGCAAGTCTATTAAAAGGAATGTTTACGTAGTCCAGTGTCAAAAGCCAAAAAAGAAAAATATATTTCAGAATAAGAAAGAAGCAAGCAATGAATGACAAAGTAAAATAGAATTCTGGAACAACCTCAAGGAATGATCAAGTAGGACAAGCAGGAGAACGTTGAGGCAGAATAAATTGATTTTTTGTGGATGGATTTCTTGCTAAGCCAGAGACAGACTGGTGGTATCAGTTTCCACATGCACCACACAACTCAAACCACAATTAAAGCTGCCCTGAGGTAAGTTAAGGACTAGAAAGCAAGATATTTTATGGACACATAGAGTTTTAGTGCTAGAAGGGACTAAAGATCAGTTATCCAGACAATTAAGCTATAAAACGATAGGCTCCATAAAGTCATTCTCCAGTGAAACTGGATAATAGAATGATAGCTAGCATTTATTGTTTAATTACTGCTGTTGAAAGAACACAATGTGAAATGCACCCTCTTAACAAATGTTTGAGTGCAACACATATTCTTGTTGACTATGTACAGTGCTATATGGCAGATTTCTAATGCTTACCCGTCTTGCTTGACTGAAATGTTATGACTATTGTTTATTAATTCACCTCTGCCTTCTGTACCCCACCCAAGACCTAATAACATGATATCCTTCATGCTAAGTAGTCTGTATACATTATTTCATCATGCAATAGCCCTGTGAGGTAGGTGCAATTATCCTCATTTTCCAAATTAGGAAATTGAAACTCAGATTAATCAACTCATTCAAGTCTTTACAGAGAGAAAGCAGGAGGGCTGGTCCTTGAACAGAAGCTTCCTGACTGCACAGACCTCTTAACCTCCATGCTATCATCACAAGGCTCTTGTCAATACAAATTTCTGGGTAAACCATTCAGATGATGGCAGCAGATACATATAGGAAGGACTTTAGGGGTTTTTATTTTCTGGATGGATGGTGTCTACATTGGTTAGAATCATCTAGGCGTGCCACAGTCACAGATTCCCAAATCTCAATGTCTTATAACAACAAAAGTTTATTTCTCACTTGTGCTATATTGGGTCAATAGTTAGGTAGGCTTCACATTATCCTTAGTCAAGACCAGGCTGGCAGAGCCTTCCACTCTGGGATGTTACTAAACACTACGGCTGGGAGGTGGGAAGAAGGTGCCTGAGTTACTGACCTTAAAAGCTTCTACCTGAAGGTGATACTCATCAATTCTGCTCATATTTCATTGACCAATGCAAGTTACATGGCTATACCTAATTTCAAGAATGTGGACTTAACTAGGAGGATTAAAGGCTAATATGTGACCTGGCATGAAAGCATCGCCAAAAGGGAAAGCTTAGAAAGACTGATGGATAATCCCAATGACTATACACAATACAACCACATGAAAACTATATCCCAACTAACAAACAGAAAACTTGAGACTTTGTGACCTGAGATAATACTTCCAGGAATTTATAGCATATTGCCTGGCACACAGTAAGCACTCAATAATTGTTAGCTTCCTGAAACATATCAGACTCCAGTTAATCTTTCTTCAGAAGACATCTTTCTCAATATCTGCCAAAGACTGTTGAAGGTAGGATCACTTCTGGCTCTTGTGCTGATTACCAGACACACAGCATGCTGAGAAGTTAAAAGACAAACAGAATAACCTGGAGAGTTAGTGTCCCAAAGTTCTTGCCCAAGGAGAAAATGTTGAAGAAAAATCAGTTCTCTGAATCACAGTTATTTCCTCAGGATCTAAACCTCTCAGGCCATAGTGCTTTCTAATGAACCATAAGAGTTCTCAAACATTTCTGACATGGGCCCATCGATCATCATCACCACCCTCTTTGTCCTGCAATTCCACCTCAGTGCAGAATACTGGAGGGAAAGGCAGGTGGAAGACAACAGAAGCATTGTTGTTTTCTTGTGGGGGGAAACACACACACACACATATATATACACACACATACACACACAGAACAAAATTACAATTGGAATTTTCCTGTTAATTGCTGGATAATTATGGTGTCCAGAGGCAAAATTTAAAAGACAACAACAAATCCACATGAAAGTGATCCATGTTTATCAGAATTGTAGATCTGAAGGGAACCCAGGCTATGAGAGCTATGCTCTTTGAGAATTTAGAAAACAAACAAGGACAATGCCAACTGCATAATGCTGTTCATCCTTTTCTGATTAAAGCTGGGGTCAAAGGAATGCCAATCTACTAGGAAAAAAAGAATGGTGTTTTTTTTCTACTGGTTTCATCCATGATAAAGACACTTTGATGATGGAAGCTCTCCCCTACTTTACTTAACCCTAGATACGAATCCCTCCAACTGAAACCTTGCTTCTTCGTTTTGCAATATGAAGAAGTGCTTGCTGGGGGGAGCTTTGTAGCCGGATACCCTTGAATACACTTCCTGATGAAGTGGGAGATGTGCCAGCTGCCACTACAGATGCAGAAAGAAATGGGAACAAGTGAAGCTGATTGTAATAATATGTTGCACGAGGCTGAAGGAGCTATGGTGGTGGACAGCCTCAGTTCATGGGTAGGCACCTTCCAGAACAGAAACCAGGGCAAAATTTGGCCCATTGCTCTAGCAAAATGATGATCGCTTGCTAATATGTTGTATGGAAAGGGAGGGCTACAGACTATCTGTTACAAAAGAAAAAGAAAGAGTAGCATCAGGGGGAAATTGAATTGTGATTGTGATTGGCAATGTAAGTAAACTGTATAGGCTATGATTTCAGTGACACAGAGCGGGCTCTCAGCCAAGAAATGTATAATTTTACTACTTGTGAATGCTTTCATCTCCGTCATTACAGATGCATTTCTTTTATCTAAGTCTAGTTTTTAGAATAAAAATTCAGGCCGTAGCGAATCAGCATCAAATCATTTACACCGTTCTACGAATTCATGTATTAGCATCCTAACCCAGAGAGCTGTCAACACCTCCTAGTAGCAAAAAAATGGGGGCAAAAGAAAAATAACAGAGTGTTCCATGCTTGAGAGGGATTTTATAACACACAGAGACAGATTAGTTTAAACTTAAAAATCAGAGGTTGAGAGTTAGGTTTCTGAAACTATGATAGGGAGAAGAAAACAGATGGGTATGGCAAAAGTAAAGTTATATGTTATTTCTTAATTTGAATATTTTTGTTTGGTTCAATAAATTGATGAATTGAACCATTTGAAAAAATGATGTTTTGGAAAGCTAAGATACACTAAACTTTTAGACCAATGATGAAATCCTGAAAACTAGCATTGTCTTATTATTTGTATTGCTTTTACTGCCTAGAAAACCACCTGTCACATGGAAGATCACGTTTTGTCACAAACAATTGAATGAATGAATGAGTAAAACTAAAGCTTTAAATGCAAGTAAACAGCATTTCCTTCAAAGTTATCACATGGGAAATTGTGCTATTCCAGTCATATCCTTATTGCTTAAAATGTATTCAGACACTCAGACACTGTTCTGAGAATGGCCAAAGCAAAGGACAAAGTCACTTTTAACTCATCCATAGTGTCAAGTTATCTCCCTCTGGTGAAGTATTTGGTTCTTTTCATTTTTCCTCTTTTTGTTTGTTTGTTTGTTTGTTTGTTACAGTTCAATAAACGATGGATTTTCAAGCCAGTTCTAGTTTTTAATAAAAAGTGAGATGTAATTTTATTTAAAAATTAGGTTGACTTGCTTGTGTGGCACAGAAAATCTAAATAAAAGAGAATCCCAGCCTTGTTGTTGTAGTTCAGTGGTTGAGCATCAACCTATGAACCAGGATGTCACAGTTCGATTCCACATCAGGGCACACGTCCAGGTTGCAGGCCCAATGCCCAGTGGAAAGCGTGCAGGAGGCAGCCCATCAATGATTTTCTCTCAGCACTGGTGTTTCTATCTCTTTCTCCCTCTCTGAAATCAATAAAAACACACTTTAAAAATTTAAAATAGAGTCCCAGTCAGTCCAAAAAGTTCTAAACAATGGCAGCTTTGTTGGGCCCATGGGCTAGCCCTCTCAAGTGGCTCCTTTAAAAGATAAGACTTATTTGAATATCTAAATTTTGGTCTGTTTGCTATTAAACAAACAAATGAACAAAAAATTATATTACCTTCTATTCTACATTACCTTCTACATTACCTTCTATTATTCATTACTCTGACCAGCTCTGAGAAGATGCAGAAAGTGACCAATGCTGGCACCAACTGGCTGTCCTTCTTTGCTCTCTCTCCTTTTTAAGTGTGGAGCCTGTCAGGAAAGAAGCCTTACAAGAATTCAAAGCCTTATCTTATCACATCCCCATAATTATTTTAACTATGTGGCATAATCTGTGCTCAGCCAGTGATTAAGCTGTGCCACAATTAAAACAATGTCATGGAACTAATTACAAAGAGCTAGACAGACTGTGCTATCTCTCTCTGCTTGGTGTCCGAACGCTACACAGAAGAATGTAATTCTGCTCTGCAGACACCCTTAACGTCTTCCAACATATTTTTATATCCCTGGCTGTCTGAGGAATGAGTCAGGTCAGGGAAGGACGGGTGATGACAAAGAAGTGGGGAAGAATCCTGAATGAAGTTCGGGCTTTTAGAAAAGCCTTTCATCATGAGAAGAGAAAATAATTAAAACTGATTCTCCGGAAAATATTTTTCCTCTTTATAAAAACTGTCTAATCAGAAAGCCAGATAGTTTGGCTGGACTATAGGTGCTATCTAGAAGACAGAGAAACCTGGCTTATATTTCCCCATTTAGACCAAAGCTACAGTTATTTTCCTAGTCAGAGCAGATGAGGAAAAGAAGAATCCAAGGGCTAATGTTAAAATCATCATTTCACATGCTTATTCATGCAAGGCCAATGGCATGAGGAAAATACTTTACATGTATGTATCCATTTGTGAACAATAGATTTCCGTGTTGTTGTCATTGATATTATTTTTATTTCCAACTAATGTTTGGAGAGGAAGCCCATAACCATGTGGGCTAAATGGCAAAACAAAGATATCTGACTTACGAAAATTTGCCCCAGGTCACTAAAAAATGGCTACAAAAGATTTTGAACTGATTTTTTTTTACCCCAATCCAAGGCTACCCTGAGAAACTGTACCACTGGAATCAGGATGATGGGAGAATAAGCCTTGGTAGAAGGTAAGTGTCAGGGCTTGTTTGCCTTAGGTTGGTGGTCTTGGACCAGTAGCAGCTGCATTCATTGCTGGGGAACTTGCTAGAAATGCAAATTCTGGAATCTGAACCCAAACCTACTGATCACTCTGGAGGTGGGGCCCAGCAACCTGTGTTTCCATAGGGCCTCCTGATGATTCAGATGCCTGCTCAAGCTTGAGAGCCACTACCTTCTCCTTGTTGCTGTGGTTGAATTCTATTTTCCCAGCTTTATTAAGATGTAATTGACATAGAACATTGTGTTGAAGGTGTGCAGCATAATCATTCTCCATCACTTTTGCTAGAGAATTACAGGATATAAATATGCTATCCCCTCCATTCCATCAGGCTTCCATTCCTCCTCGAACCCTAACCTTCCCATATGCTAGACCTGTGACCAGCAGTACAAATAAACTGCCAGCAAAACTCCCCCGTACACCTGAGTAGAGGAGTATAGGCAGACCCACCTGCAAAATCAAATTAGAGAAGGAGAGAGAGAATTTTATGTCTCTTTCCTAGGTAGAGCTATGCTATTAGGAAAAAAATACATAATTTACGATAGCATTATACATCGGATCATAGACGAAAAGAGCAATAGATTGTAAATGCTTTGATTTCTTCAGTGCCTGGCATTAATGTATTGGCTATCTTGGCAACCTATGCATATTTGTTCAAATGAATGAAGTAATATTTTTAACAGGCTTCAGTTATAGCACCAAAGGGAGGCAGTCATCGTAAGTTCTGTTTTCTTCCTACTGTCCTCCAGGCACTGTCTCATCTAGCCATGTATATCATCCTGAAAATAGGGAGAAATGGCCTTTTACCAGGATCCCTGAATTAAAAGTCCGATGTTATTGGAAAGCATGAATGTCACTCATTCACACTTCCATTCATTCAATAAATGTTAACAGTACATCTGTCACGTGGCAGGCCCTGGGCTAGAAACTAGATAACACACACTCCCATCTAATATCCTCCTACACCTGGGAGCACACAATTAAGTAGAAAGCAACACCTGTGAATACTTAAGCTCAAAAGGAGATGCTGGTTGCTATGATGGAAGTGAGCACAGGATATGTGAGACAAAAGGGTCCAATTCTACTGCTCAGAGTATGGCAAGGTGTCTGGAAGCCTTGCACCTGTCTATACTTCTAAGCCAACAACTCAAATGTGGGAATTAAAAACTTGTTCTGTGATCTGAACAAGATTTGCAATATTTGTCTGTTTACAATTGACCAGGGACATAAGCTTTTAAAAAAAAAATAATAAAACCTTCCCTTAGAGTCATCTGAATGTTCCCACTATAAACTACTTTTGCTGAGCTGGGCACCAAATCCGTATGTCTGTCCATTTGTGCCTCCTTGACAACTGAAGTCAAGGCTTAACGCTTGGCAAAAATCATTTGAGCAGCATGCCACCCACTCCCCTCTCTGCTGCCACAGTGATTTTAACTTTGTGCAAATCTACCCTAAGCAACTAGGGGCCATAACTAGGGTAATTGATTTCCTTAAAAAGCAAAGGGAATGTAGTCGCCAAAAGAGTTTCTAGGAGCATATGCCTGGAATTTGGGATTTTTCATCTGTGTTTCTACAAACCCTGGGCAAGCTGCCCTACTAAAATTATCATTAAGTTGAATTTATGACCAAGTAATGATACATTTCTCTCATTAAAGACAGACCTTCGCTATCTGTCTGGACTGGAGCATGACCTGCCTGGGAAAACACGCAATCGCCCGCCCTTCACTGCTCTTTTGTGGGCCTTGGGAGTAGGGGTAAGATGCCAAAGCGGTTAAGGTCAGCTTTGTGATTTGTGTCCCAGGAGGACAGAATATATCAGTTTGAGGATTTGCTAAAGGAACAACAAAATAGTTGATAACCAGCACACTGGCATGATTCTGGGGTTGGAATGCCTTTGAAACCATTCCCAAATGGCACAGGGATTAGGAAGATTCTTGAACAGAGAATGAATCATGAGACCTGGATGTACTCTGCCATTGTCCTGGGTGTCACTGTGAAGGATACTTAACCTCAGTGACCTCCTCATCTGTCAAATGGGTAGAATAACAGCTGCAACCCAAATGGAGCCCACAAAGCACCAAGAGACACCCTTCAAAATGGTCAGTTATTTTGGGGGCTTCCTCAGCTTTTCCATTGAAAAAAAAAAAAGAGTCACAAAAACAGATAAAAATAAAACCTGATTTCCATCCTCCATCCCAAATTATGGGATACTGACAGCTAATGTTCTTGGCTTGAATTTTCCAATGATCCTCACTTTCAGATTTTTGCTTACAGGAGTTAATAATGATCATTGTAATAGTTCATATTCATTGGGTGTTTGGAACCTTGGGCTAAGCACTGAACATTTTATGTCCTCACCCCATGGACAGGGAGGGAGACTTTTAGATCCATTTTGCATGTGAGAACCCTGGGACTTGTGGAAGCCAATCCAGGTATAATGCTAGGACTCAAACCCAGCTGGGCTCTTTCTAAACTCCATGTTCTTAAGCACTAATGAGTTCTAACAGAGGGAATAACAAATGATAAAGGAAATCCTACCTGTTCTTAAAATTCTAAATCAAAATTTTCATATATTACATGCAAATTTTAATATTAAGAGGCTTAATAATTGATTGCTTGATAAAGGCCTTCTACGCATATATGCATAACCCATGGACACAGACAATAGGGTGCTGAGGGCCTGGGGTGAGGGTGGGGGGGGGCAGGGGTGAGCTGGAGGGGGTCAATGGGGGAAAAAGAGGGACATAGGTAATACTTTCAACAATTAAGAATTACTTTAAAACATAAAATAATTGGTTGCTTAGAAATATCTCTTTCAAATTATTGTCACCATACAGAAAACCATTCAATAGCCATTCTGTTCTGACCTACAATGAGCTGTATACTTCTCTTCGGGACTTAGAACATTTAAAGTGGAAGCATTTCAAAACAGACTCTTTACCTTAACTCTATTCAGCTCTCAGATTCCATTCTTTTGCAATTCTTATATTCTTTATAGCCTCCAATCAGATGAGAATATAAATTCCTTTATATTTTCAAGTATTTCATTATATAATTTTCAAACTTTACTCCCTTTAAGAACTTATAATTTATTCCAATCATTTCTGAAAGACATTATTATAAATTTTTTGATGATTCAAGGTCCTCTGGAGAATTCATGCTTCTAAGGCCTTCTGGAGCTATACAAAATAAATCTAGACTTCTGTGCATTGTAGTTTTTGGATCTGTATTTTGTTTCTCTCTCCTCTCACCATTGTACACTGTTACTCTACATGCTGTCATCATGGCCTTGCTGCTTATAATCTCTCTTGCTTTATAAATAACTAGAGGCCTGGTGCACAGATTCGTGCACATTGAAGGTGACCAGCGGACCAGACGAGACAGGCCGGACATGCCCTGGAGCCAACCTCCTGCAAGTCCCTCCCCTGCCAGCCGCACCTGGGGCGGCGCTGGTGCTCAAAGGGTGCCTGAAGAGTGAGTGGGGTCTCTCCAGCAGGTGGGGTCCCTCGGCCTGGCCTGTGGGGATAGGGCCGAAACCGGCAGTCCAACATCTCCCGTGGGGTCCCAGAGTGTGAGAGAGTACTCTGTAAAGTTGCTGTTGCTCAGCAGCTCCTGCGTTGAGTGCCTGCCCTCTGGTGGTTAGTGTGTGTCATACCTACTGGCCAGTCGGCTGGTCGGCCAGTCTTTTATATAGAGAGATTGTCTAGATAAAGCCCTGAGGAAACAGTTATGTTTTTACAGTGGAGTCAACTGCATGGCCTTTGTGACATGTATTTTCATATTATCATTCAGTTTACCAGGGCCAGCTGTCACCAGCTGAGGAAGATGGGCCCTGATCGCAGACCAGGCATAGGAACCCTACCTGTGCATGAATTTTGAGTGTTGGGCCTCTAGTAGCTATATAAATAGCATTCATGGGTGTTTTAGCTTAACCTGTTTTCAGACCAGACATAATACAGTGAGAACCATGAGAATATGGGCCTTCTCTAAACTGGAGACTGTTTCTGAAAGTTTTGGGGGGAGAAGAATTTAAATTTAAACATTACTTACCACAATACTTACTTATACCAGAATGTTTTATAAGAAAAGACAGTCAATAAATGCTGACTAAAGAAAATCATACAAAAAGGCATTTATAGCTTCTGATTATCTCCTATGGTATTATCAAGTATCAATGCATTCAAAGAATCTGACATTTGTGTATGGCCTTGGTGTATATTGATTAACAATATCACTAAATGCCTACTGTATATATCTGGGGCACTGTATATTCTCTGCAGAGAGTTTTTAGGTTGATTGTACCATGAGTGATTAAAAAATGCAATGTTACCATTCCTATTTGTAAAGTATGAAAACAAATTAGATGCCAAGACCACACATGCCAGCAGAGAATGGTCTTGATTATAATACTGGGATTGTGGTCAAGGTGAATATATAGTCACTTCACTCTTTTACCAGAGAGCAAGGGTTTAAAGAGACACAGACAAAAGTGTCCAGCTAATTGTTAACTGTAGTCATTGAGTGGCTTCTTGGTGTAATAGCTTTAAAATATGGCCCCCAAAGTCCTGACACTCCTTCCTTTTAGAGGGGAGATCTGTGTCCCTTCCCCTTGAATGCTTATGAATTATGATTGCTTGACCAATAGAACATGGCAGAAGTATTGCTGTGCCAATGTCTTAAAATATTAGTTTGGAAGCTGGTACTGGATCTGGTAAGTGTTACAGTAATACTTGAATAAAAAATTACTCAGGACTCTGCCCCTACCCAGGGCTGGTTGTTAAACATTGCTGCAACACTCTCCCCTATGGTAGGAATTAAAGTTCATTTACATTATAGTACTTATATTGTAGTATATGAAGTAACTCATATATAGTAACTTACCAATAACATAATAAGCTAATATTAGTTGCTTAAATTAATTATTGCATACAGTCCCTATATTTAAATAAATGCCTACTAGTATGTGAGAGTATGTGTTTGTCTGTCTGTCTGTCAGTGTCTATTTTGAGTGAGTGAGTTGTTTTTCCAATCTTATACCAGTTCATTATATTTTTGTGAAGTTTTTAGTGACATCATATTGAATAGCATATAAAAACTAAGTAAAAGAGCAATTGATCAGCAGGGCTAAATTAGATAATAATAGAAGCATTTTTATAAGATTATCCACACATACTTAAGACTGATTAAAATAGAATGACAGATATTAATTCAATTTTAATTTTATTTTCATTGAAAATTCTGATCTCCTAATGTGAGGCATAGCCCATAATTTTATGTGGAATATGATGGGAAAGACCAAAATTCAAGTCTTAATTTCAGCATATATGTCATCCAGACAAATCATTTCTGAGCTTTAGTTTCTTCATCTATAAAATGGGGGTAATAAAAATAAGATCATCCATGTGAAAACTTTTGAAACTTGTACAAAGCTACAAAACACTAGTGATTATTACTAAAGTGCCTCACAAATAACTAGTTGATAAGTTAAAATTAGGGCAGGAATACACTATTCTTTCCTTAATGAGAAATAATAAATAAAGCAAATAAACATTTTAAAAACAATTTTTCTTTTAAAAAAATCAAAACTACTTAAAATAGTTAGGATATCGAAGCAACCTAGGTGTTCATCGATATATGAATGGGCAAATAAATGTGAGCTATCCACAAACACATACATATACAATGGAATATTATGCAGCAATAAAAAAAATCTTACACCATACACAAAAATAAACTCAAAATGGATTAAGGACTTAAACATAAGATGGAAAACCCTAAAAATCTTAGAAGAATCCACAGACAGCAAAATATCAGACATATGTTATAGCAATACCTTTATTGATACAGCTCCTAGGACAATGGAAACTAAGGATAAAATAAACAAATAGGATTCATCAAAATATAAAGCTTCTGCACAGCAAAAGAAACCATCAACAAAACAACAAAAAAGCCCACTACCTGGGAGAACATATTTGCCAATGTTATATCCAATAAGGGTCTAATATCCAAAATTTATAGGGAACTCATACATCTCAACAAAAGGAAGATAAACAATCCAATAATAATAATCTAATCTAATAAAAGAGTAATATGCAAATTGGCACTCACTCTGTTACACCCACAAGCCATGCCCACAAGCCACACCCACCAACCAATCAGGAGCAAATATGCAAATTAACTTGGTGGCAGTCACGGAGCTGGAGTTGCCCTGGGCAATGGAGGAAGCCAGGGCCCTGTGGGCCCTGAGCTCTCCTCAAGGCTACAATGTTTCAATTATAGAAGATAAATAAAGCTCAGATACCTGCTTCCAGCCAGGCACCCTAGTAGGGACCTGAACCCTGAAGAGGCTGTGGGCAGCCTCAAACGGCACTCTGCCCCTCACTCAGGCTGGCCAGGAATGCCAGTAGGGTCCCAAACTGTGAAGGGGCTGTGGGCAGCCTATGACAGCCCTCTGCCCCTCACCCAGGCTGGCCAGGCACCCCATTAGGGACCCAAACCCTGAAGAGGCTGTGGGCAACCTGAAATGGCCATCAGCCCCTCACCCAGGCTGGCCAGGCATGCCAGCACGTGGACATCCCCCGAGGGGTTTCAGACTGCGAGAGGGCACAGGCCAGGCTGAGGGACCACGCCCCACCCCCGCAAGTGCACAAATTTTTGTGCACCAGGCCTCTAGTAATAATAGTAATAACAGACAAAGGACCTAAATAGACACTTTTCTAAAGTGGATATACAGAAGGCCAAGAGACATGAAAACATGCTCAAAGTCACTAAAAATCAAAACAACAATAAGGTACCATCTTACACCTGTCAGAATGGCTATCATCAACAAATCAACAACAAGTGCTGGAGAGGATGTGGAGAAAAAGGAACCTCGTGCACTGCTGGTGGGAATACAGACTGGTGCAGCCACTGTGGAGAACAGTATGGAGTTTCCTCAAAAACTAAAAAATGGAACTCCCATTTGACCCAATGATCCCACCTCCAGGAATATATACTAAGAAATCAAAAACACCAGTCAGAAAGGATATATGCACCCCTATGTTCATAGCAGCACAATTTATAATAGCTATGATTTAGAAACAGCCTAGGTGCCCATTGTAGGTAAGTGGATTAAAAAACTTTGGTACATCTACACAATGAAATACTATGCTGCTGTAAAAAAGAAGGAACTCTTACCATTCACAACAGCATGGATGGACCTGGAAAGCATTATCCTAATCAAAATAAGACAGTTGGAGAAAGATTAATATTACTGATCTCACTCATTTGTGGAATATAATGAACAAAATAGATCCAGAAACAGAGAAGCATCTAACATTTCATCAAACCGCAGATGGAAAGTAGGGGGTGAGGGACTAAGAGATCAACAAAAGGACTTGTATGCATGCATATGAGCATAACAAATGGACACAGACAGCAGGGGAGTGAGGGCATGTGCTGTGGGTGGGAGAGGCCCAAGAGAGGTCAATGGGGGGGAAAAAGGAGATATATGTAATATTTTAAACAACAACGAACTTTTTTAAAAGAATATAGATATCTATATATATAAAGAGGTAATATGCCAATTAGCCCAGATGCTGTAACAGTCACAACCAGTCAGGAGAAGGCTGTGCGTGCAGGTGAGGCCTAGAGCGGACATTGACAGAGGGGGCCTGGGGCCGGGCTGGAGCAAACACTGACAAGGAGGACCTGGGGGTACTCCAGCTGTGGCACACCAGCAGTCCCACCTCTGCGCGTGAGCTGGAGAGGAAACACCTTTTCTGACCACTCATTGGCTGAGCTCCCTGTGTGCCACTTGCAGTGTTCTTGGTAACTTGGGTAATAAGAATCCAAGGAGGTGATCTAGGGTTTTTCCACTATACTCCTAGAGGAAAAAATAAGGTCTGCTGCTGGAGGTGCTAAGAAATGTCATATCCTGCCCTGGCTGATTTGCTCAGTGGATAGAGCCTTGGTCTGTGGACTGCAGGGTCTGGTTTTAATTCTGATCAAGGGCATGTACCTAAGTTGCAGGCCCCTCCCTAGCCAGGACCCAGGTCAGGGCTCATGCAGAAGGCAACCAATAGAAGTGTCCCTCTCTCATTGATGTTTCTCTCTGTCTTTCCCTCTCTCTTCCACAATGTCTAAAAATCAATGGAAAAATATCCTCAAGTGAGGATAAAAAAAAAAAAGAAAGAAAGAAGTGTGGTATCTTATGAAAGAGACAGCTTGAAAATGCCTAAAGAAAGTTATAATTTTTTCATGGTGAAGGGATTGGAGTCCATGTTAATGAAAACACCTTGGTGACCGCAGTGGCTGGCAGTGGCAGCAGCAGCGGGGTGATTGGGGTAGCCCCTTCCCCTGATCAGCAGGTTGCTTCCCACAGAGGAAGGTGGGGAGCAGGCCTAAGCCATCAGTAGGATATCCCCTGAGCACTCTCAGGCTGTGAAAGGAGGCAGGCTAGGCTGAGGGACCTCCCTCCAGTACACAAATTCGTGCACTGGGTCTCTAGTATTATATATTTGTCAAACAAACAAACAAAAAAATGTCGAATCACTAGATACTATGCCAGAAACTAATATAACTAATATAATATTGTATACCAATTATATTCTTTTTTTTAATCAAGACTACTAACATTAACTCTTCTAGGTTTTCTGTGATTGTAAACAAAGCCTGATCATAAAACTCATCAGGCACCCCCTCTTAGACATACTGATGGTCATTCTCTTCTTTGGGTGCCTTTGGGATGCTCTGAGGCCAAATGCCTTCAGAACCACCTTGGGACCCATAGTTCATTGACTGTCTGTCACCTCTTCAGGATTATAGTGTTTCCCCTAGATCTTCACATTTTCCTTCTTTCTTACTTCTTTATTATCCCCCTCACCCCATCTGCTACACATACACATATTGAGAATAAGAAAAGACTGAAGTATCTGTGCTTAAATTCAATCTTCACTTCCACTCAACCTCTATTCCATCACACCTAATAGGAGTGTGGACTATATAGGTATTATCCCATTTACCCTCTTCAAAATATTCCCCTTTTAAAGATTAGAAAACCAACTGAGCTTCAGAAAGTTTAGCAAGGAAAAATGTGGGAGAAAAAAACAGATTGTGCAAAAACTTTGGAAGAAAACCAGTCAAACATAAATGGAATTGTATTCCCAGAACAAGAAGAGAGAGGACAGAAAATATTTAAAGAGGTAATGTTCAAGAATTTTCTAATATTAATAAAAGGCAAAACAAAACAAAATGAAAAAGATTTCAAATCCCAGAAAACTCCAAACAAGATAATTATACATTAAAAAACACAGCTATGAAAATTGTAGTTAAACTGCTGAAACACAAATATAAAGAGAAATATCTTGTAGTAGAGACAGAGAAAGGAAACATTTCTTACAAAGAAAGATAAGAATTATAGCCAACTTTTTGTCAAACTACATTAACACTAGAGATAATGGAACATTTTTAAAGTAATAAAAGAAACAAAATAGTCCTTTTAAAATTATATACTCAGAAAAAATATATTTGATATTTTTGTTTGTGAAAATGAAGATTTTCTCAAACAAAGTGGAGAGAATTCATTGCCTATAGAACTGAACTACAAAAAATAATAAAAAAGCCCTGGCTGGTTTGGCTCAGTGGGTAGAGTGTTGGCCTGCAGACTCAAGGGTCCCGGGTTTGATTCCGGTCAAGGGCATGTACCTTGGTTGTGGGCACATCCCCAGTGGGGAATGTGCAGGAGGCAGCTGATTGATGTTTCTCTCTCATCGATGTTTCTAACTTTCTATCCCTTTCCCTTCCCCTCTGTAAAAAAAGAAAAAAAATAAATAAAATATATTTTTAAAAAAAGAATTAATAAAAGAAGTTCTTCAGGCAGAAGTATGATATCAGATGGAAATTTAAATCTATTTATGGTAATAAAGAGCACTGGAAATGGAAAATGCAGTTAAATATAA
Source organism: Murina feae (assembly GCA_004026665.1). Lineage (NCBI taxonomy): Eukaryota > Metazoa > Chordata > Mammalia > Chiroptera > Vespertilionidae > Murina > Murina feae. The sequence goes on along the minus strand of PVJC01033207.1, from coordinate 1,278 downwards.
AAGCTATGATAGTAATAATTTTATATATATATATATATATATATATATATATATATATATGGTTGATAATCTGTGCAGAAAAAGTAATAGCATAAAGATAAAAGAGGGAAAATAGAAATATACTTGGTAAGGTTTCTACACTGTATGCAAAGTGATATTTGGAAGTTAAATAAGTTTCTTTTAAACCCCAGAGCAACCACTGCCAATCTAATTATGAAAATAAATGAAATAATAAAAAATATTATTCAAAATAGGCATTAAAAAGGAAAGAAGGAACAAGAACTATTGAGACAAGTAGAAACATAGCATATGGTATATTTATTTACTACTATATCAATAATTATATTAAACTAGAGGCCCGGTACATGAATTCATGCATGGGTGGGGTCTGTCGGCCAGGCCAGTGATCACTGTGGCTGATTGGGATGGTCTTACCCAGTCCTGATCGTCCTATCAGCACCAGTCAGCTGGAGGGCAAGACCACTGGAGGTTGGCAGGCCATGAGAGGTTGGCTATGGAAGCACACTGACCACCTGGGGGCAACTCCTGCATTAAGCATCTGCCCCCTGGTGGTCAGTGTGCATCATAGTGACTGGTTATTCAGTAATTCAGTCACTTGGGCTTTTATATATAGATATACTAGAGGTCCGATGCATGAAATTCATGTAAGAGTAGGCCTTCCTTCCCCCAGCTGCTGGCACTGGCTTCCCTCTGGCATCTGGGACCCAGGTTTCCCTCCAGCCACCAGCAGGCACCAGGTACTCAGGCTGCCCTTGTAGCCCCAGCTTTGTCTGGAAGGTCGTTCAGAAGGATGTCCAGTCTAATTAGCATATTATGCTTTTATTATTATAGATAATTGAAATTAACACTTCAATTCAAAGACTGATATTGTCAGTTTGGATTGAAAAGTAAAACCCAACTACATGTTTTCTGTAATAAATTTGATTTAAATATAATAGCATAGGTAAGTAAAAAGTAAAATGATGGAAAATTATATTACTAATCAAAGGAAGTTGGAGTGCCTATGTTAATAGCAGATAAAGTAGATTTCAGAATAAGGTGTATTAACAAAAATAAAGATATTATCTTCTATAATAAAAGCGAAACATGCAAATGTGACCGTTACCACCAGCCAATCAGAGCGGCTGTATGCAAATTAACCCAGCCAAGATGGAGGCCAACAGCCAATCAGAGCGGCTGTATGCAAATTAACCCAGCCAAGATGGAGGCCAACAGCCACGGAACTTGAGCAAACCAAAGGGTTCTGTTGCAACTGCC